>JTDE01021778.1:0-12204 GCA_014338405.1 Paragonimus skrjabini miyazakii | reverse complement strand
GCGTCCAAACAAACATGTAAATATGGATGTTCTCCGAAACCAAATGGTAGCTGATCAAAATGAGGCCGATGAACACGGCCAGAAACACGTGAATTAGTGGTGTAGAAACAAAAACAAAAAACAAATCTTGAAGAAGGAAAACGAAAAATACAGGAGAGCAGAGAAACAAACAACATTGAGTTGCTCATAACATAGGCAATGCTGTGTTCCGATTAAGGGTGAAAAGGGTTGAAAAATGTACCCAAAAGCAAACGAACACTCCGACCGCCCAGCGGCCGACCGTGACTGCCGGCGTATTGCCCATTACGGGCAAAAATAGTATGATACCACTCGAAATCTTGGTGCAGCTTCGAACGCAACCACTGCGTACGGTAAGGAACAGACAACACTGACCTCTTCACTGCGCTCTACAGGGGAAGGCTACTCTCTCACACACAAATGGGTCAGACTTTGAGTCATTGGCTCGGAACAAGGTGCATTACACAAAACTCTATCGTTCAGTATTTTGCGGGTCACTCGTTAGAGTCAGAATCCCTCATGCCAGCCTTCCGCGACATAACCGACTCTGATAGAACCGTCCACTTATTTTCACTTTCATCTCCCTCTGGCCCTAGTTATACACTTTTCAAACCAAGATAAGTGGCAACTCCCACAACGGAACTGGACCTTGATGCGATGTAACGGTTTGCACCTCTCGATGACCTACTGATCTCAACTGGACAGTATGGTGACCACACCGACAGAGTTACTCATACCAGACGGGCCAATAAGTAGAGGTCTGACAAACCAGTCTCCTGGTCCTCCAGGTTGAGGGTTGGAAGAAGGTTGACTTCTTTTACCGAAAAATGTACCAGTTCAGGTGCACTGCCACCCAACCGCTGTCTTGCGGTACAGGCTTTTGAGCAAAAGGCTTTGGTTGAAAACCCTAATTGTTCTCCCGTCTAGGTCTGGGCGCCATGGCAGTATTTTGGCCCACATACAACCATGAATCACAACACCAGCAATTCTATATTGCAACGGCCTTCTCACAATATAAACCGAGTCGCCCTATCTGCTACATACAACGAGGTGGATAGATGAAAACATGCTACTGTTGACTTCTCCTCCCCCGTCCTATCAAATTAAGTTCTCAGTCTCCTCCCAATATTCATTTCTGGTAATTACCCTACAGGTCTCACAATAGATATCGCTAGTCATAGTAACACTGTGTCGGTTAGTTCCAATCAGCTTCGGGTCTCCTCATCTCCTGCTTAGACATAGAATGCGAATTATTTTGTATCATATTTTATTTCTAAATTGTATTGTCCTCTACCCTATCATACTGATCCCTCCATATATTATCCTGATCTGTTTTTTCTATTCGTTACGTTATAGATTACACACCTCGTTTTCTGATTGAATAAAGCCATTCTATCAGGCGCTGTCTTCTCTGGGCTCTCGGTTACTTCTCACAAGTTTATTCGTCACAATTTAATCAATCAGATAAAAAAAATTATAGTCTGCTCAAACTGGTACATACCCTTCAGCTGAATTGCGGTTGCTACTCACAACTAAGAGGTTCGCTCAGCTTATTCACAATCGTGTCCTACCGAATTGTTCTGTCTCACATGTAATCTATCAGTTCACTTGCAGTTGCGTTGACGTCTATATCGGCAGAACAGATCGGTGCCTACGACAAAGAATGGCTGAACATATGCCTAAGTAGTTGGTGCGCGCCATGACGCAACAGGCAATGGCAACACAGCGAGTGAGACCAAATCCGACCTCATCTATAGCAAAGCACATCATGGAAACAGGTCACGTTGTTGACCCTGCCAATTCGTTTCAAGTGTTGTTGCGTAATCGGCATCCGAAGTTGCTTGCCTTCTGCAAAGCTATGTTAATCAATACTCGCCGTCTGGTCCTGTGTGTGCATAAACTGTTGGCTCACGCAGTTTGTCTGCCATGGAACTGATAAATCCTTGCTTTATGTAAACCTAATCGTTGATTGTTTCTATTGTTGTTGCTATCCGCATGTCCTAGATATGCCAATGTTTTGCGTTCGTGACTGAAGAGAGCAAACGAAATGTTAACATCTTGCGACGTATGTCTTCTATCGTTACTGGTTAACTCAATCAGATATAATGGATAATCTGCTACGACCGGACCGATTTGATGCCAACTTAAACTTCACAGACGGCGGTGACGTATGGGAACGTTGGTTACATACTTTTTCAAATTTTCTTGAATTGACTGCTTCTCATAAATCTGACCAGTTGAAAACACACACACTTCTTGTCCCCCACCGTATACAAATTCATTTCTCACTGTACTGATTAGGACTCTGCTATCACCACACTTCACTCTCTTTACATACAACAAAAGAAGGGAATTTTGCACGCCACCTTTTAACAACTTGTAAAAAAGCTCCCAATGAAACTCTCGACCAGTACATACGAAAACTCCGTAACCTTGCCAAGGATTACAATTTCAAAGCTGTCAGCTCGGAGCAAAATCAAGAGTACGCTATCCGCGATGCCTTTATAAGTGGACTTATCCAACTCGATTCGCCAACGGTTGCTTGAACACAAAACTGCTACCGAAGCCTCGCCAAATACTACCGAGAAACATAACAGTTATTACGAGACTACACTAGCTGCAGCTCGAACTAACTGCTTCTTCTGTGAGCATGATCGACACCCTCGTCACAAATGTCCAGCTAGAGATGCAGTCTGTAAATCATGTGAGAAACGGGGTCACTACCAAAAGGTTTGTCGTTCTGCTACTCATTCGAGACATACGGCATCAATTTCTCCACTCTTTACCACTTATATTGTCACTGCTGCAGCTCCAACTAACCTTACCAAAGCCATCACTGAAATGGTAATCAATGGGTTAACCCTACAAGCGCTGGTTGACACACGGAGCTCAGAAAGTTATGTTTTTGAAGCGGTCGTACTCCAAAATCAATGGACAAAACTGTCATCAAGTGGCCAAATCGTTCTGGCTTCCACACAACACGTAACATTAAAGGCCATTGTCTTGTTTCATTATTTCACAAAGGTACACCTTACAGAGATGTTAAATTGTCCATCCTTCCCAATTTGTGTGCTGACGTGTTATTAGGGCATGACTTCCTACAGCGAAACAAATCTGTGGAAATATCCCTTCAAGATGTTCAACCCTCATTTTCACTGTGTAGCCTAGCTGCCGATACTCTTCCAGCTCTCTCCGTCTTGCCGTCTAATCCGTACTAAGTAGAGACGGAATAGTCACCGTGATGAGGTTTTCATTCAGATCGAGATCGAAAGATTGTTACAAGACGGCATCATCGAACCTCCGCGATCACCGTGGCGTGTATAAACCTTGGTCACTACAAACGACCGCCATAAACGTCGCACGGCCGTCGATTACAGCCAAACTATTAGCCGGTTCACCTACCTGGACGCCTGTCCCCTCTCTTGTATCGACGATATGGTAGAGAAAATTTCACAATTCACTGTTTTCAGTACGCTGGACCTCCAGAGCACTTATCACCAAATACCCATTAGCGAAGGCGAAAAACAATATACCGCTTTTGGAGCGTGCAATAGCCTATACCAATTCCACTGCATAACTTTTGGAGTGACTAATGGTGTTGCATGCTTCCAGCGAGCGATAGACGAGCTGATACGTCGAGAAACGTTCGAGGGAACCTTGGTCTACGTCGACAATATTACCGTATGCGGAAAAGATGCGAACGCAGTGATTTTCCCACTTTTCAGATGAAATCCACCCACTGATTATCAACAAGAGCTTTCCATTACCAATGTACTTTCCGCCTATGAATCTCTTAAATCCGAATTAACTCAAGCCCCACTCTTTTCCGTTGCCAGAGATGTTCCCCTCGTCGTTGAAACTGATGCTTCTGACATGGCCGTCTCCTCAATACTAAATCAGAGTGGCCGCCCCGTGACCTTTTTCCCACGTACTCTCTCTGCAACCGAACGAAACCATTCCCCTGTTGTAAAGGAGACCTACGCAATTACTGGAGCTATCCGGAAATGGCGACACTACCTGACTGGAACACATTTCAAGCTACTAACCGACCAACGTTCTGTTGCTTTTATGTATGATATGAAAATTACTAGTAAGATCAAAAATCGCAAGATTCAGCGTTGGTGGATCGAACTATCTCAATTCTCTTATGATGTTGTATATCGCCCCAGTTCAAATAATTCTGCGGTCAATACCCTATTTCGAGCATTTTGTGCATCAACGTTTTCTTTCGACTATCTTAAAAAGCCCCATGATTTTTTCTGCCACCTCGGAATTACTCGTTTGTCTCATTTTGCTAGAACAAAGAATTTGTCTTTTTCCCTAGACAATGTCAAGTCTATTATTCAACAATGTTCCATCTGTTCCCAACTAAAAACGAAGTTCTACAGTCCTTCCAGTAGTCGTTTAATTAAAGCAACGCAGCCCTTTAAACGTCTTAGTAATGATTCCAAAGGACAGATTCCCTGTTCCACTGGCAATCACTATATACTAACTGTAACTGACGAATCCTCCCGCTCTCCATTCGGTTTTCCTGTCCAGATATGCCTGCATCCACTGTCATCACCCGATTAACCGACCTCTTTTCCAGGTTTGGAATGCCCTCATTCGTTCATTTCGATTGAGGAGCTACATTTATGTCGCAGGAGTTGAGACAATTCCTTCACGACCGCGATGTAGCCACTAGCAAGACCACGAGTTACAACCCACAAGGCAATGGCCAAATTGAAAGACTCAATGGCATTACATGGAAAAAAAAATGTTGACCAGTGGGAGTACGTGCTTCCAGACGCGTTGCATGCTATCAGGTCGTTGCTGTGTACTGCTACCAACGCTACTTCTCACGAACGCATGTTTCTGCATACTCGGAAGTCGCCCGCAGGAACCAGTCTGCCTCAATGGTTCGTTACGCCCGCACCAGTACTATATCGGAAGAATATCCGAACATCCAAGTACGATCCTTGGGTAGAAGTTGAACTGTTAGAGAGTAACCCCGAATAAGCCCACATTCGACTTCCAGATGGTCGTGAGAAAACTGTATCCCTCCGAAAAAATGGCTCCCATAAAACACAACTCAACCATCACACGCCATTTTGTCAGACCCTATTTCAAATCCTTCTATTGTTGACACACCCTGCACTATATCCGACACGACAAAAACTACTAGTGTACCAGAAACAAACGTTGAAAATCTTCTCTCTCACCAACAAAGGGTTAGACCTAACTTACTTCGAAATTGCGAGGCGTAACCTCGCTTCACAGTTTTGCCATCATCTCTGTCCTAAGGTTACCCTTTTCATACATTGGACAGTTAACCCCCTAATACTCCACATTTACGTTAGTTAGTCTTTTTATATGGCGGGGGAGAATGTCATATTATTTTCTACATCATATTGTCCCCTTCCCTATCACACTGATCCCTCTATATATTATCCTGATCTGTTTTTTCTATTCGTTACGTTATGGATCATATACCTCGTTTTCTGATTGATTAAAGCCTTTCTATCAGGCGCTGTCTACTCTGCGCTCTCGGTTACTTCTCATATAGGTGCTTTCAACGTTCGCAACCTAAAACGGATAGGTCAGCAAACCGCTCTAGCACGAACGTTAGACTCGTTGCATGTCGACGTCTGCTGTATCTCGGAAACCAGAATGTAGGACAGTAGTCGACGTATGGAACTAACAGCACTCGCATTGTCTATCCTATACTAGTTATACATTCCGGATGACTCCACGGCTGTCGTTACCGATCAGGCTGGAATAGGTCCTTAGCACGACGGCTGCAGCCGCATCGGTAGACTGGATTCTTGTTAACAGTAGAATTTGTGCCGTCCGCTTGGCAGGTTCTGTTAAGGCCGGCTCAAGAGGTGAAACCTTCAGAAATTTATTCGCTGTATCTGCTTATGCTCCAACTGACTGTAGCGACACCGCCGTCAAAAACGCGTCTTGCTCAGACCTGGCCGCTCTTCGTCGGTCGACACATGGCTCTGATATAGCCGTTCTGGCTGGAGATATAAATGCCCATGTCGACCGCCTTGGAAAGGTCGAGTCTCGTTTAGGGAGCAGGTCTGGCATAGCTTCACATCACTCGGATAATGGTGGGCGACTTGCATCCGTGCACTGAGCATAAGCTATTTTCAACCGACACTAGTTTTAGGCATCGTGCACGTTAGTTCCATACTTGGTAATAGTTTTCACTCTGAAGACCCTAATAGCTATTGGACCGAGATATCACAGGCTACTTATGAAGCAAATACTGTAGCAGGCCGCACAGGGATACATGGGTTGAACAGACATTGGATCTCGGAGAAATCTCTGGAGTTGCTAGAAGCTAGACAGAACATTCCTCCTGGCAGTTCACATAACAAGTCTAGGAGAGATATCCGTAGGAAGCTGAAACGTAGTTTAAACGTTGATCATGAGGTTTGGTTAATGGAGAAAGTTAACGAAATGGAGATCGATTCTGCTTCAGGGAATACCGTCAAACTCTTTAGGTTTATCTGTGCTACTGGCACCAGGCGTCCGTCTGTCAGTGAAGCCAGAAAGATGGCACACTACTCTATACTAAGTCCAGAAGGTTAGAGCGTTGGACGGAACTTTGAGGGCTAAATTAGCTGGCCTCCTGCTTCTAGTGTGTTACCGTCCCAAACTTGTAGTGCAGCAACCTGGTCTACAGATTTGCAGCCATAAGCTGAGGCTGCGATCCGCAATTGCCTTTCAGCTCTCAAGCGTAATAAAGCCAGATGCCCAGATGATATCATGCCGGCACTTTTGAAAGATGGTGTAGGAGTGTTAGTAGAGGCCTTGACTCAATTGTTTCAACTCGTGTGGACGACGGAGATCATCCCTCCGTGCTGGGGTCACCCGATAACAGTTCCTATGTTCAAGAAAGGTATCAGGGGCTCTTGTGAAAATCATAGGGGGATTAGTTTGACCCCAGTCATTTCTGCGGTTCTGGCATCCATTATACTTCGTCGACTCACTCACCGATGTCTCCACGCTGCCCTAACGTTGGTCCGCAGGCGTAACGGACAACAAGACTAAAGACGGCCGGCTTGCATGTTACACTAGCTGCCCTGGTAAGCACCCTCTCGAATGTGGAACTTGTACTGTGTGCTGTCTCTGGAAGATCCTAACATTTTCTTTCACTTAAACCCGCTGTGGATCAGGAGTTATGTTTAGGGTCTTTGGTGACGATTAAGCCGAATATCGCGACCCAGCTTGAGTGGAAATAGCACTGAGCTCTAAGGCAGAATGGAGCCAGGTTGATTGGGTCTCAGAGCATAGTCTCACGTGTGCCGTCAGACCTAGCACTCAAGTCAAAGTCTGTCGATACAAAGCAGGAATACGGTTATTTATCACATCTGCATATATTCCAACAGACAATTGTTCAGATGATGCCAAGCAAGTCTCCTGCGATGTCTACTTGGACCCTCTCAGACAGATTAAACACCCACGGCATCACTCTGTTCCCGTATTCGTCGAACAGACGTTTGTTGCATCTCTGGACAGATAACGATCTGTTTCTGGTGCTTACTAGTTTTCGGCATCCTATTAATCAGTGTACCACTTGGCGACCGGTAAGATCAAGTCAGTCGTGGACACAGATTTGCTATATAGCCGTCGGCTGTCCGTGGACTGGCTGTTTACCAAGACTGTAAATCAGTCTGGAGCATTTGTGTAGATTCTGATAATGCACGGGTATGTGCCAAGTTCGCTGTACTCTTTGGTTGGAAGCCAATTGACCGCCGGATACAAGTCGACATATCAGGACTGGCAGGAACACAACGAATCTACATCTACTAGGGCGTGCTTGCCTCTAGTTTCGGACTCTCATTACTGGGTACCATCCAAGCACACTGAGCACAAACATGGCATGCACTGCACAAGTTGGTGCTGCCTCATGTGGTATTACTGCTCGTTCAGCTGTCAATCGCAGAATTCGTAGGCGGTGGTTGAAACTTTCTGACGCTTGCTGGAGTACTCTATCCAGTTCACAAGGTTTGTAACACTGAAAATAACTAAGGGCGAATCAATATATCTGGTGAGCAAAGTGCACTATCGAAAACGAAATAAGCTGCTGCTCTCAAAAGTTCTCACATCTCATCCTAGCAGCAGGCAACAGGAACCGGATGTAGGCAGGGTAATCTGCGAAGCCAAAAGTGAGTCTATTTATAACCTTCAATAACGCGTACAACGTTGTGCTAAGCATTTCCAACAGTAGGTCAGCTGTCCACTCGCTGCGAAGTCACAACCGCCGTTTCCGATCTTCAGTGTATCCGAAGAATTGGCGGCGTGTGGTGGGAGAACTGTATCAGCGATGAAGAAGTTCATCGGTGTGTTTTCGGGACGAACAACTCTTGTGAAAGTGATCATTTATTGTTGTGCATTATGTTTGATGTGACTAAGAATGCAAATCACTGGCGTTCTTGTTGCGAACCCCTGTGATTTCGAAGCGTTTTTTTCGTCTGTAGCTATATCCTTTACAACACACAGCTTCTTTGTTTTCAGATACTGTGTACTGATCGACAGACTTTCCGATGGTACCCGTCTTTACCTCAGCACACAGTACATGTTCCACATTCGAGACGGTGCTCACCAGAGCATCTAGCTGGCCTATTTGTTGAAGAGTGCGGACGTTAAAATTATCAATAATTGCCATTTATCTTGGCTTGAAGAGTGCAAAGCTAAGGGCAAAGGGAGATAAGAGCGAAAATGAGTGGACTGTTTAATCGGGGTGACAATAAATTCCTGATTGGTTGTGTCGCGGAAGGCTTGTTTGAGGGACCCCGACGAGAGTCTCTGACTCTAAAGTGTGACCCGCATAACACCGATTGTTTTGCTGTCAACAAAAGTTCGCTTCAATAAGATACCACTCCTACGCGGTAAGTAGAAGGACAATAAATTTCCAGTGCTTCTGAATTCCGTCTTACTGCTCCCCTTCGGCGTGCTTGCTAAAAGTGTATCCAGAAGTATCAAAGTGCTAGTCAGCATAACTCTCCGAATCGATGCAGTGTACAAACCTGATCATTACGTCAAGGTAGTAGAACGGGTCACCATTAAGGGTCGCCAAATAAAGCACTAACTAATAAAAAAACGGAAACGAAACATTGATTTGGCGCGACAGAATGTGACATCGTAGCAAATCTAGCCGCCAACACTTAGGCCAGAAAGCTACGGTGAAAACACGAGACGAAAACCACAATTGAAATACTTCAAAATTTTACAGTTGTGAGAATAGTGTACTTCTCAATTACCCAAGCAAGAGGTATACTTGAAACACACTACCTGAAGCCTTTGGTTCAGAAGAAACCCAACTTACAAGATAGCAGGACGATGTTCAAAGTTCGCAGTCTGTTGAGACCAGTTATCAGTAGCAGTCGGTTTATACGCCCCTCGTATGTAGTCCACCTATCCGGAATGTCCAAGGCACTTTGCCACCTTGCACTTGACGTCCAAATCAGCGAAGTAACCCGATGCTTAATCGAGAATGGTGGGTCTCGTACAGTAGGTCTGCCCAGCCAGGGAATTCAGGACCCGTGAACTATCACAATGGACGTCCTGTTTGAGAGATAATCTTCAAGCTGCAGTAACAGTTAGTGTGTGAAGCCGCCAGCCTCCCCCGTAATTAGCAGGACATCACGGTCTGCCATGCCAAATATGCTCGCTAAATTCAGGTACATAACATTCGCGCCACCATCAGAATTCCCTGTTTTGGTCCAAAAATCTGAAGTCATCAAATAATCAGTTGTGCACGAATGTCCTGGACGAAATCTACGCCGTTTAGACGCAATAAGTTCACGTACCCTCAAGTTATGTGGAAACTGATCATTAACTGATTTTCATATGACGTTACTATGGCCATGATTAAGGTGATAGAATGATAGCTTGCAGCACCGCCACCTTTGGTCTTTATGCGAGCTCTGGAACTTGTTGACGCTTGCAGGAATATTCCGACCAGCAGCGAGTATCATTCGGCCCGCAAGGCTACTCGTATGGAACATCGGAATCGACCAAGAGAAGACCGCGATGCCCGGTTGATACAACGCGCCAACAACATAAAACAAGTTGCTGACACCAGGAACTCTCGGAACGTTTATATCCGCATCGAGCAACCGGTAACAAGAAGCCAGGTGTCAGCGAAGTAATCCGTGAAGTCATCGGTGAGCTTGTGCATAACCTGCAACGATGTTCAAGACGCAGAGCTGAGCACTTCTAACAAGAGTTCAACTGACCACCCGCCTCACTGACTACGCATTCAGGCTATGTCTGTGCTCATTAGGATGTTGATCTCTTTCCGCTCTCGGAAACAGAAATCCCTCGCGAGGTCAGATTTCTGACACGTCACAAGACACTTGGTCCAGAGGAATCCCCTCTTGTCCTTCCTGTAGATGGGAGTAAAGTCTTGGTTAACCAGCCAAAGGCTCTGCCCTAGAAACTTTAGATTAATGAAGCTGTTCCAAACGACTGGGGCTTGATTAATGTCGCTCCATTTCCATAAACAGTTGATGCACTTTACGTGCAAATCACAAAAAAATAATCTGGTTTTTATTGCGTCAATGTTGCTCGCAGACACTGTACTTCGTAAACTAAGTGAGACGTGCAAACAGCACATCCGTGAGGAGCAGGCTGAGTTTCTCCCAGGCCGTGGTTACACTGATCACATCTTCACACTTTGCCGGATGCTTGAACTCCGACATTGGTATAGAAGGCCAACAGTTGTCTATTTGGATAGAGAGAACTCCGACTTGGGTGACACTCTGAGACTGTCTACCGAAGAAGGGTGTGCCTGAGAAGTGTGCGAACATCCTGAAAACGATTTACTGTCAGACCTCGGCAGCGTATCGCCGACCTTTAGCAACAGTCACCTACAGATAATAGCGGGTAAGTTCACCAGTTTGCACTACGAAGGGTCTCTCATGAAGCAGAGAGGCTCGCACGATGGCACACGTACTGGCTCACGGGAGAAGTTTTCAGTTAAGTAGTCTTAAACAGAAAGTCGAGCACCGCAGTGTCAGTGTCACTAGATTCAAACAGGGCGACGTGAATAGGGTTAGCGACCACTATGGAAGGTTGCTGACCGCACTTCTGGATATAGATTTAAAGCGTATCAGGACTTTCAATTGCGTGGAATACATTTACGATTATAGGGTTTCGTGGTACCTGACACTAATTGTAATCCTCAACAATGTTTGAAATTACTTTTCACAACAGAAGTCAAATGAATATCGAAGGTAACTAGCTGACTGAATGTGGATGAGTTGAGGCCATGGCCTTAAACCCTCAAGAAAATAAATATAACAAAAACCGCAAGCTCAAATCGCACGGTTCACAATATCGTTTACTGGGTATACAATGCGTTTACTCAAGTACGATGTGTATTAATTGGAGCAGTGAAAAAAACTGCTACTTCACATGTTACCTTCTTTAACCCAACACCTAATGGAACCTTTGTTAACATTAGATGTAAGCAAGAGTGTTAAAAATAGGTCCGCGGTCTCGAAAGTAATAGGCAATCACATGGATAAACAATATTCGAATAAAGCGATTTCAGCGACGGGAGCTTAGCAAAAAAAATGAACGGCTAGAACGCCGTAGTCCATATACATTTAGGATGTGAACTCAAACGCATAACTCGCTTCAGACGCCCCATGAAATTTACTATGCCCATATACGACTATATGGATGATTGACATAACTAGACATAAAACGGAAGTGCACACCATAATGACTCACCGGCTCCCAGGATAGCGGCACATATCCCGGTCCAACAAAAATCGCGCAAAAGTATGAATAGAGAATCATGTATAACAACGTGGCGATTACCAGGAATTGGACAAATCCCATTATTGAGTGTGAAGGGGGTGAAATGCGCAGCAAGGTACGTAAGCTTACCGAGGCAATGAAGAATATATTGAACAATGCAATAATTGGCCCCCAATGTAAGATGCGGCGCAACTTTTCCCGTAAACAAGAACAAACGGAGTCATTGGGTGCACCCATCACACTGTAACATGCAAGCCGGCTGTTTCTACTCGGGTTGTCCGTTACACTTACGGACCAACTGCGGGGCAATGTGGAGACACCAGGGGACAGCGTTCTTCTGAAGTAGGGGTTCGAACAAGTCCTGCAAAAGGAAACAACAGGAAACAAACATGAGCCAAAGGCCCAGTAAGCCATGCACACGAC
>JTDE01021777.1:65479-76020 GCA_014338405.1 Paragonimus skrjabini miyazakii | reverse complement strand
GTATATAATGCCTGTGTGAGTTCCATTTTGTTTTATGGTTCGGACACTTGGCCTCTTCACAAAGACGATATCAACAGGCTTGCAGTGTTTGGCCATCGTTGTCTTCGCCAACTAGCCCACATTAACTGGTCTGGTGGCATGAGCAACACGGCCGTTCGCCGGTATGTATTCCGGAAAGCACGGGATGCAAGATCAATTGGTCAACTAGTCGCGTTGCACAGCCTGCAATGGTTAGGTCACGTACTCCGTATGCCATCTGATCGTTTACCGCACCGGACATTGTATACTGAGATCACCAATAGTTGGGTGAAACCGCGTGGTGGTCAACCAACAACGTGGTCACGAAATATGAAGACCTTGACTGCTCCATTGAGCAAAGTAGGCAGGTGTCGCCTGTCTGGATGGGGTCCTCGTGATCACTCAAACCGCTGGTTGGAGACGCTATCCGAGGTGGCAATGTGTCGCAGTCAATGGCGGACCTGTATCCATACCATTTCTAGTTCTTCCGCTTAGTCTTCTTTTAATAGTGTTCAACCTTCTTAGTAACGTTTTCTTCTGGGTTATTGCACGTCACTGTTGAGGTGAGCGGCGGCCCGAGCCACAGTACTTTTTGGTCAGGCTCTTGGCTGTTATGGTGATGTTGTTTTATTCTAAGTTGAACATCACCCACAACTGGTCGCAACTTTCGCATTCCTATGGACTTTCTAGTCGACCCCTTTCGAAAAGAAGCCCTAGACTCGAGTTTCGCTCTCATTAGAATTCGTCAATAGTGCATATCCTTGCCACAATTCGTTGTATTTTTTATGATTGTTCTCTTTCACGAATATTCATAAGTCGCGCATATCTTGTGATTGTAAGCACCTGAGTATGGTGACAAATTTTGTGTATTCCTACAGTTCACCCCCCATGAACCCCAAGGCACTATGGAGGAAGCATGGTTATACAAGCAGTCACTGGGATCCGTACTACTGTTTCAGATTAACCTGGAAATTGACTGAACTTTGCACTCCGATGTTTCTTCCTGCGGCTTGTTCTACGTCAAAATATATGCTCTGATCCTACTACTGAATAGCAGTGGTATAAGTAGTATAGAACGATCGCTCATACTCACTACACTGGTTGTACGATTTGTAGACAGATTCAAGCTGTCTACTACTAGGGGCTCTAAATATCACTGGAATACAGAAGTGAATAGCCTCGTGTCTCCAAGGTAGTAGTCAGTACTACTTTAATGGTGATTGTCTTGACTACATTTGTTGACACTGGTTTAGACTGTTCAAATCGATCGGTACAGTTATCACACATTCCGGGCACCCTAGAACTCACCAAAGTTTTGTGTCATCGGCATAGAGGAACATCAGTAGTTTCCGTATGCTGAGTAGTTTCAGAACGTTGGGATTCCGGTTGTTCTCAATGAAAAGTCCATGAAACTATGGTCGCCATGAGCAATTGTAAGTGATGATCAGTTCACATGAAAAAAATCCACTACTACTAATTAGCTGTCACTATTATATCAGTTCGATCAGGCTTTCCAAATGAGAATCAATTACATAATAGGACTCTTCCTTAACTGATTTTATCAACCTTGAAACCTCCCTCCAAGTGCAGTGAAGATGAGCGATCGTAATATACTACTCATACCATTGCTATTCAGTAGTAGGTCCAGAGCATAAATTTTGACATCGTACAAGCCACAGGAAAAATGCAAGAAGGAACATCGGAATGCGGCGTCGCCCAAAATGATCCCTGCTACTTAAATAAACTGAGCATTGACGTATGCAGCAGCCGAGACGGTCTGGGGCCGAATACCGCGTGCAAATGAGTGGTTTTGTTTCTGGTCTTGTTTAAACGCTTAACCCATGTGTTGTTTTGTCGAATAAACAACCCTTGTGACATTCGCGTTCTTGGATCACAACACAACAACAATGCAGCACACAATTAACCTTTACTTTAGGCAATTCGGAGAACAGAAAAACGGACTTCCTACAAACTTTTCAATCTTCACAACTACATTTGCGTTGATCCAATACCACGTAATCGCCATGCATCTGTTTTATTTAGTTGCGGTTCCGTTAACGATTGATTAGGCTTCATACTTCGAACATGCGGTTTTGTTCATCGGACATGCCTCACAGTCATGGCCTTAGATGTATGTCTGATCAGCTGTTCAACTCGATCTGTGGGCTCTAGAGACGTCTGTTCTTAAGTCGCATACATTGTAGGGTGTTGCAGACTACTACAATATTGATTATTGGTATTATATACTTTTTCCGAAAGTATTATTGCTATTATGTGCAAACTAGTGTTCTGAGTTCTTGGATCACAACACCATCTCGTCTTCCGTGATAGCACCGAAAAACGAAGATTGAGCCCACGACAGTTGGTGATGTTTATGTATGCTTCTGCATCTTATGACAAATGTCTTGTGGTGCGAGAACAGAACAGACTGCATCCTTCTAATCACTTCAATAAATGATGATGTTGCCCTAGGCATTGCATGAGTAGGAGAATTGGACGTTCTTAATTTTTTTGTTTCTTTATGGTATTCATTCCAGAAACTATATGAAGAAGCTTTTTTGTAGATATTACGTGACAATCTTTCTACAGTATTGAGTGATAATTTTCTTTCAAACTGAGTTTTCACGCGTAATGAATGTCACTAAAGTCACAGCTGAATCGTACATGACCCATTACAGTGATTAGTCATTTTCTCCTTCTGACAAGATGTGCGGCTTCTGTCCACCTCGTTGCTTTAGCGTGCGGTTTACAGTATCGAAATGAAACCAGTTGTTGACAGTTTTGAAAATGACCATTCTAGCCACCGTTCACCAGGCTTCGTCGTGTTCAAAAGACATCAGTATGTGCGTACGAGAATTATCAAGGATTTGGTTGTGTTCGCGAAATCTGCGCATTTTTCCGTATAAACGATAGATACAAAAGTGAGCCAAGTGGGTGGAAATCATGACCGTGATTTTCTGTTCCAGTTTTGTATGTTTCTGTCTCAAAATCATTTTGCCAAGCGTTAACAAAGTTACAAACTGAAATGATATAGTAGTGGAAAGACGTCCAATAAAGCACAATCTTTATTGTCCAACTCGCTGGTTGCCATGCTACGCGTGCGCTCGGGTTTGAATCAGAATTCCGGTCCACAACACTCCCCGTTTACGCTCGCACTTCATGTGCACTTCTGCCTGGTTTATGGGTCTGATCGACGCCTTCGGTCGAGGGTTTTTCCGTCCGTCATGTCTTGTCCGTTGGTCCGATCCATTTGAGCGATGGCTCGTCTGATCGCACGTGTTGTCCGCCATCTGTGGGCTTTGACCGTATTCTACGACCGTGTCGAGAGATTCCTCCGAGTGTTGAGATAATCACGCCCCCAATCTGGTCGTCCATTCTATTTTGCCTGAGATGCCTCGCACGTTGGTCCGATCCAGTTGAGCGATGACTCATCCGGTCGTCCATGTTGTCCCCGATCCGCTCGCTAGGGGCTTTTGGACGTGCCTACCTCCGGTTTGATAATCGACCACAACATGTCATGACCTCAACACGCGTTAGCATAGGTCTGTACCTTCCCTCCATGGGGTGAGTCGGTTAATAATTTAGCCACGATCCACAATTACCAAGCCAATAAAACATGTGCAGTGAAATTGAGTAGGACCGTCTACTCGTCTGGTTGCGCATTCGGTCAATAATTTACCAGGTATTAGCCTACGACATATTCAATGAACGAAATTGCAGGTTTAAAATACGAAAGCCATCTTGACACTAAACAGGTTTACGACTAAATACAAAGAACGTACAGTGTGTTGGATCCGAACCGGACAGACAGTCTCGTGTTTACACACCCACGCATTCTCGCGTCCTAACTTATGCCAGATAACTCATGCAACAAACTAACCAATCATGTGTACAAGTGCTTACCGATTCGTCAATTAGTTATTGACCGCTTGCCTTTGGTTATTCATCTATTATGTCTGTACCATCGAACCAATCAATACACTCTGTACTTGGTGGACTACCAACTCGTGTTCTGCTTACCCGTGCGGGGCGACTTAACACAGTGATTGTAGATGGAACGTGGGTGCGACAAAGTAAGCAGAGGTAGGGTCAGACTGCTCCTTACCCAGAGGGGTCGACATCTAGTCAACGGTCTGGCTTCCATATGAGCACAGTTCTATCCATGCATGTTCCCTTTTACCAATGGCCAATAGTAGAGCCGTTTACTGGTCTCGGGGCAGAGGTGTTCTCTAGGATTACACGCAGAAAAAATAGGATACATTATAACCCCATATCCATTTTAGCAGCAGTGTACAGTCAAACATCAGATAGAGCTGGAATTTATTGTGAAGCCAATATGGAAGAACACCACTTGTCTCAATGCTTCCACAACGTTCGAACTATGGAACTGTGGTGAAAACCTATTCGAATCACCAATCATCCAAAATCCGACACAATAAACAATTTAGCAGCAGACGAATCCGTTCCAAGATATATCAGGATAGAACAAACAGTTTCAATGTTATACCATTCGTCACTTGCCAAGTTCTTCGTTATGTACAGGGAAAATCAGACTATAGCTTGTGGCGTTGCATAAGCCAGACTGAGTTCTGCAATCCATGTTCTTTTCTCATGAGAAACAAATGTTTACTGCAACCAGTCAGAGATTTTCTCCGCATCACTTACGTGCGAGTTTTGAATTCAAGTGCGATTTCTAGGCTATCCTAAATCCGAATACTACAGAAACATCGAAACTATACCATTGTATACGCGTCAAGGCCGCCTGTGTGCCCCACGCTCGTGTTAGGACTCAAGCTGCGTTCTGATTGGTCGCGCCTTCAACAGCCAACGGCTCAATCGTCCACGCACATAAGAATGGCGCTATCGCTTGTAAATATGGCAATATAATTTGTACTTCTACCGAGTCACGTGCTCGCTCTAATGTTGTTATGGTCTGAAGGGCCATGGTGGCACCCGAATAGGAACACAACACACACCACACAATGTACAGACAGAGTTGACTGAATGTCGTCGGCTGTTGTGAATGAGCCCGTCTGTAAAGATAAAAGTCACAAATTCCGAACCACAGAAAACAGTTTCTATAGCACATTAAGAAGAGGTAACAAATGGAAATTTGAAAAGAATAACACATACCAACTACCAAGCAACTGTACATCATCAACCGATCAAACAGGTAGAGTCAACATCCAGTCATATAAAAATGGTCACAGCTCGAAGTTGGAGTAAGAATATGAGACAGCGCGGACGATTGCAGCCTACGACCAAGCCCGGAATACAGCGCGTCTCGCAGCCAAGCGCTGCGTCACGACGGAGGCCACCACCATTCCAAGAGCGACGATTGCTATGGCCGTGTAGTCAAAATCCTCTTTCAATAAGTCATAGGTCAGAGAGGGTGCAATTCGTGTGAAGAACAGGTCTGTAAAAAGCCAAACAAGAATTCGCATAGAATAAGTCACATGTACGGTTCAGTAATAACGTTATCCGATGCCGGTTAATTTGATCATAACAGCATTCCGTCCTCTAAAGAGAACCCAGCATAAAGGACAGTAGTGAACTGATAGAAAATATTCCAATCAGTGCCCCAACAGTTCAAAAATGTGCTTCTGAGTCAAAATAAACAAAAGGATACAGGTGACAGGAGGAATGTTATATAAACGAAGAAATCCGAAGGTCACTGTCAGCTTTCCAAACAAAAGAGCGACGATTACCGAACAGAGACATTAAATAAACCCAAACAGAAGTTCATGATCAATAATCCATTGGCTCTAATCAGCTCAGAACAGAGGTAGCAAGGCGAACATGAGTGTGTTCAGCGAAGAAAAACGTTGGAATAGCAAGATTGCACAATCAGAGTGGATCTTACGTAACCGTAGTGCACTCTTCCTGAACGAACTGCAGCGATGAATTATCAATGACAAAAGATATGAGAGATAAGAACTCAATACAGCGGTCAATTCAGTATCCATCCGTCAGTGTTACAGAACTCACGGGGTTGTCAATATAAATTGACGGTATACTTACGGACATGAAAAGGACAGATGGTTCACAACACTCAATTTGCAAGCTATGTACTTAGCATATAAAATGAGGTAACACTTTTATGGATTAACAGTTGTTCTATTGGCATCGGAGGGAGTATCGTTTACATGATATTCAATAGGTTACTGTCACTTATTCAGCGGTCATCTCACATTCCACCTTCGCTTACCTATGAGCATCAATACCAATCCAATCGTGCACGGTATGTTAGCTAACAAAAACCAAACACTTAACGAGCAACTTGAACGTGAAAAGCGGATTCAAGAAAAGTGATTTTAGCCCAAGAAGTTGAATGGAAGAGTACATGTGAAGAGGGTTTACTGTGAGCAAGTCAATGATTGCATGAGCATCTCCATTACAGTGATGGTGATTCAGTCCACATATTAGCATTATGGAGAACTGTAAGGAGTGAACTGATCTTTTCTGATCAAGCAGTGAACTGTTAGAACTCAAAGGAATTATTGAGAGAATATCCATCCCAAATACGGAACTACAAACAGACGCGTTCGAAGACGTATGAACGAAGGAGCGAGAAATGTCTGAGATGAATGCCCGGTATATTCGTCAATAATCACGTAAACAACGTGATAGCAGTAGCCAGCTGTTTCATTCAGCCAATGCAAATCTGTAAAATGCCACAAAACTAAGCTTGTCGGATATCTGCAGCTTGAGCCCCGCGAAACCCCTTATCCTGTTTCTGTCCAAGATGGTATATAAACACATCGGTTATGACAAAGTGGACGCGTCGACAGCCGAAATTAGAGATATCCAGACGCTTGCATTGATATGACGAACACTGTATGCACAAGAACGAATGAATCATTTGGTAGACTAGTTTCTTTCAAACCCGGGTGGATGTCCATACACAGGTTCACATAGAACAAAACGTAGGTGACTGAAGATTACGACGTGGTTATGTTTATTGCGGTTCGTCGGTCCATTGACTGACCGAAACTGCACTTGACTGTCACAAACACGATAAGAAGATCAGATAAATTTGTTTATTCTGACAAACCAGACAGCTTACTGGTCATATTGTGTCACGTATGTTGAATGACAGGGTAACCTACGCGTATATCCTTACTAGCGTCTAGTAAATGGGAAGGTTAATACGAGCTGCGGTTGGGAGGGAGTGACGGCATTAAACGGGTGGCCGCAGAGGCTCATGGATGTACATAATAAATGAGTGGCGACGACGCAAAAATAACCATCGTAACTGCAACCAAAAGAATGTCACGTACTGATCGGTACGTGCGTATATCATCAGGTATATGTTCAAATTTGATGAAACAAGCTCCAGCTATCACGATCTTCCCGAAGGAACGTGAACAGCACTGAAGGAATAGAAAGTCCAGAAAAGAGCGAACAACATTTTCAAGTTGGGAGAGTTTCAAAAGCCTCTCGCCACCTGTAAGACACAGTCAACTTGCTGTTTTAAAGATGTCGACCTTCCAGTGATAGAACAAGAAGAGCTAGATAACCCGATAACTGTTTAAAGAAGATGTCAGAAAGTGCCAAGCTGTTATCTCAAGGACAGAGAGAAAATTAACATCAAGTTATCTTTCCTTTTCACCGAATACTGCTACACGACGGTGGCTATTTGATCAAGAATGTAATATCGCTTTTAAATTTACATACCGCATATACCTTTCCATGTGTCCTTGCGGCAACCGATAGGGATATCATGTCGAAATTCCTTGCTAATAGCAGGAGAATACATGACTCATGCTACTGGGCAAATCACTGAGTGTAATCGAAGTGCCTATGGCGGCAAAATGCTTAGTACGTTATGGAGGTCCTGGTTACATCGAAATAGTTAAAGAATAAGATGACATCGACTGGCTTTTTTAAGGTAAGCTTGAAGTCAGACAATGTCATGACATCAGAAGAGTTTATAAACATCGAAAAAAGATGTAGTTGACATTGAGGAGTCATCAGAAGAGTGGGAAGTCCCTATCATTCACGGACTAATTAGTGTAACTGATATAGAGGAAGTAGATGAAGGATAGTCATCTGACAACGAACTGTTTAAACCAACTGTCCGGGCTTCCAGCGAAGAGAGGCCTACAGAGACGTTATCGTATGTGAACTCGGAAACAGACATACCGGGACACAGTAGTAAGATACTCCGAATCGTACAAATAGAAAGTGAGAAACATCGCACTAAAAATGTAATGAATAAGAAAACAACAGTGAACTTAGCTAGTATTTGATTAACATACAATACATTATATCATTTATGTTTTACGTAAACATATGCTCGTATACGGCAGGTTACAGTCTGGTGTTCAATCTTGACACGTGCAGTTCAAGAAGACATTACAAACCATACTATCTGTCAACATCAATTACATTCGACTAATTCGGTTTCGTACAGTAATCGAATTTGAATCTTCCCATCTGCCTTGAAATCCGTCATAGATGAATATGCGAAATTGACACAACCACGGCACCGATTGAACGTTCGTTAATCCAAGTGTTCACACAAGCTGTCAAGCTATTCAATCCTCTTGATGCCCAGGCTAGGATGATGGCAGCATGTCAGTCGTGGTAAGCCACAGCTCAGAGCTTATAGGACACTGCGGAGACAGAACCGAACGAAAAGCAAATTGACCATAGGCTTTTGGCGAAAGGCCAAATCTAAGTGGATAGCACCTCCAGTTGGAGGACAACCCTTGCCACTGTGCATGACTTAAGATGGCCCTAATTGGGATAGTGGCATACAGAATTGAAGGTGACGTGAGAAGACTGGAAGCAGTGGCAAATCCAATGGAAAATATTATGGTTGTAATCGCTCCAGATGGTCAACGTACTGAAACAGCGACAACGCCACATCCAGAAATGTTTCGGAAACGATTAACAATGTGGCCTCCGAGTGTTTCGAATCACGGTGCCAATCTATTGTCGTGCTGCGCAGTAGGCTTTTTAATGTCAAAATCAATCTGAACAAACAACGGTGGGAAAACAAATGAAGGTATTCGATTGATGAAGACCAGTGATGGGATCAGTGACTAGGCTCAGTACTGAGCTAGTTTGTCCGGTTTGTTGGAGCGCACAAAGCTGGCTGCACGGTTATTTACATGGAAACCTAATGAAGCTGGGACAATCAAGCAAGCAACAACTGAACAGAATGAACATACGAAAATAAGTGCCACATGTGGCCACTAACGACTAACCAGTCAACTTACAAAAATTAAACACACTGGCGATTAAGAATTGACAAACTGGCTACTCAGCTAAACACACACAGTAGCAAACAGAGGATAAAGGATCTAGCACCAACTTGTCCGTAAGCAGTTAACTAAAAAAATGTAACGGAGACAATGATATCTCACAAGATTATCGGATGGTACAGGAGACTCACCCAGACCATAAGCAAACACCAAGCTGGTAGACTCCAGTCCTGTCATAGCTGTGCGAATAGCTCGGATTCCCATAATGGATTGATTGTAAGAAATCACGGCCAAATCGGACAGCGGAAGAACAGGGGTGTACGGATGAACACCCTCTTCCCTGCAATAGAATTGTCGTTGCGAAAAAATGAGACAAATCAGTCAAATGAAGACGTGATAATTTTACAACTACGATGCGAACAACTGAGCAACGGTTTGGACAAAATAGAGAGGAAAATACGTTCTGAAATTTGCTGATCAATTCTGTGGAGCGAAGCATCAGCACCCGTTGAAGATAAATAACGCAAACTGCCATCCTCGATTGTCAACCATATCCAGATGACCGACCACATAGTGAAGTCGATCAGTTCATTCACTGTACCATTACGTGACTCAAGCCGAAAACCTTTTGCTATAAGTGGACTCCTATTGCTCAAACATCGAAAACAAGCTATGTTCGCTCAAACATCACTAACTCAGACTGTATCCTTTGCTTGATAGTGAAAATCTGATCCCTAACACTTTATATGTTCGATTACAGGCTATTCATACCATACGTGATCGATCAAATTGATTGTTGTAAGTAGGCGATTGAATAATGTCGACATCCTGCAATATATATCTTTTCTCAGTTTTGATGAACAGGTTAGTGATCACAATTCATACGACTTATTTACTGCAGGCGGACGAGGTCCCAGTTGGACGTCAAACTTATTTCAAAACCAAATGTCAAACGCATGCAGATCATCGCAGGTTTTTGCTTCAATTTTTCAATTAGAGTTCCCTCCAAATTTATAACTCCTGCGCTACCGTACTACCAGTAATATACGGTTGGCGACATCTGAAACGGATTAGCCTGTCACAGTGATCGAAACCAAAGGACGCCTGAGCTTCAAACAATCACCCCGAGCGACTTGCGCTGCACCACTTGCGATTCCATTCACAAACCGCGTATCCGGTATAAACCCGAAGGAATAAGACCAGTAGGTGTAGGAGTGAGGCCTTTGTGTCCAGCTGGCTAATGCTGGTTAGTTAATTGAATGGCTAGCACGAAAAGGAAATCCTTATCACTCGGAAAATAAACAATGAGAG
>JTDE01021777.1:47607-65379 GCA_014338405.1 Paragonimus skrjabini miyazakii | reverse complement strand
TGAGAGAGAGTGCAATGACAAGATCTATACTAGGAAGAAAAATGTGTGAAATGTAATATAAAAAGCATTTCAGTATACGAGTGTATGTTAATGCATTCTAGAGAGGATAAAGTTGAAACACCGACATACACACACACAACAATGCCTGCCGAAAGACTAACATGAATCACACACAATGTTGTACCAGCTATTGAGAACGCGCTGCAACAGCGAGCCTCACCCAGCGGTACCGTCCATGTTGTTCCACACGACAAACGCACGCTCAAACGCAACGTTGCTTTCAGGAACAGAACAACAACAACAACAACAACGCACGCTCAAACGCGACGCTGCTTTCAGGAATACACCAGCAACATACTTAAATAGCAACCCACTATTTCTCCTAATCGTTTGTTGTTGGTCTCATCAAAAACCATGGACGTCATCGCGACCCAAAATCAGAGGAACATAATTTAACGGGCACCGCCAAAAACAGGAAGAGGTGATGAGTAAGTAGATCTAGCAGAAATCCAGAGAGCAGTCCATAACACAGTTTAACATTCGGTTGGAAACTATACAAACAAAATGGAGTTAGATATATTGCTCAATTCACCTAATAATTATATCAACAATGCTGGAAATGAAATGTTGAGTAAACTGGAGTCAACATGAAATCCGCTCAGACTTCCTCTCTGAGGAATTCATTTTCAAAAGCAGCAATAACCTCCTTTCATCCGAAACAAACGGATGCTACAAATTATCGGGGGACCATGACGTGCAATACAGCATCCAGAGGCGATTCGGATTACTATGCAAACTGAGTCATAACTAATCCGATACTCTGCCCGGACGCGCTTCGAAATAACAGACAACAGTGGTCGGAAGTGGTATGTCAAAAAATGTGTTGTGTAGACGGCAAACGTGAACTGTGACCACTGATGGAAATCCGAACACAATACCGTTTATCGTTGTAACGGGACTGCACCGGAGAGGTTTCATGACTGAAGAACGTTCAGCCAATCAGAGCTGAGGCACAAGCGGCAACAAGCAGAACCGTGATCGATCTATGCTAACCAATCAAAAACGGTGATTAGCTGCTATACTGAATTTACTGTAAGAGGTGGTGATTAAAACAAATCGTCTCAACGTGTGTCGAATTTGAACAACTGAGTTGCTTAAGTAAATGTAGCAAAACGTTATAACGAGCGAGCCAATCTAAGCGTGAAAAGCTTGTCGAGCAATAGGAACCGTTTTATCATAAAAACGATATTGAGTTTCTAATAAATTAAGACAGTTTAGTACCGTTCAGAGTGTTGTTGTGGTTCTTGAACAGGGCAGTCAAGTACATGACAACTGTAAGGAATGGCAACTTTCAAATCATACAGATATATCACCCGTATAAATGAATAACCAAGATGGAAAAGTACCTATCAATTAGCAGAAGGATTTATTTTACTGATTCTCACAGTTTCAAACTCACATTAATTCGGGCGATAAATCCAGTGCACGACGGGGATCAAAAAACGACTTAGGTAATTCGATCAACGCTCCTTTTTGCAGCCCAACTGAAAAGTGAAAGAAGAATTGTTGTTTTTAGTGGTGGTGATGTCAAATCGGACTAATCAACATGACCACGATCCATATCAAGTGGCTCATCTATACCGGTTACGGTCACGTGGATACGTGCAATTGCACCGCTTCAAAATTCACATTCAAATCTCCACTCTCTACAATTCCAACCTGGCTAGGACCATACAGATAGAGAAAACAAGGCACACCCCTCTACAACAACAAACATCTAGGAAATGCAAAAGAAGCCCCTCAGTGAGGGTATTTCTTATTGCCGGAAAAACATTTTAATCTTATGGGATCCGACTCATGTAGTCGTGACAGTAAGATTAATTTACTTTGTAAAAAAACAGCCAGCTACCTTAGGAATTAATATCAAGTGTGACATCACCAAGTATATGACACATGTGACCAAATCCTGCGCGGATTTGCCCACGTGTCATTCAGCATACGCGCCTCCGTTGTTCAGCTCCCGACGCGAAGCGAACGCAATGTAGGCGTGACACTTTTCAGCACAGATCTACCAAGTAATTGACGCTGACTAGAAGACCAAAAAAGGTAACCAAATTAATGAACGAATTGGATAGGAAAGCTGCATACTGAATCGTTCGTGTTGTAACAGTGTGATGTGACTATCTGCATAGCTGACTCACACGCTGTAATAACACAACCGTGTTGAAACAAACGCAAGTAAGCAAAATGTTTGGAATGGAAGCCAAAGTAAATAGGAACATGGTAATGACAAACTCCTCTGGTGATCCAGGCTCGTAAGTCAAAGCACTGAATGAGCTCCATCGTTACATACACATACCACGATCAAGTGTACGAGGGCTACAGATCGCGATTGCCGTCAAAATAATCGAGATCTTAGCCGGGTTAGGTGTACATTCGCGTGCACGGGGCCCGTCTGTTTGAATGCAAGCTAAACTCCATCGATCGACGTCAACAGGATGGGTTCCAGCGTATCTCACATGATTGTTACTCCAGGTAGATCAGTGTAATTTTTACAGAGCAGACTGAGGTTTGCTGGTACACTACTATCACCTGCGCGGTGGTCAAGAGGAGACAATTTTGGTTAGCAGATAATCATCCAAACTCTGGTTCCGAGCGTAACAATCAACGAAAGTCAGACGAGGGTTATGTGAAAACGGTATTACATCAACGCATCTGGCGGTCTTTGAAAGTAATCTGAAAATTTTTTCCAGTCGTTTGCGAATGCACTTTTTGAAACATAGTGCACAATGGCAGGTAGAATGTGTCGATGTTTCACGTGTGACGGTTGTGATTACCCACCATAAATTACAAAACGTCACCTACCGCAAGGCACGTAAACTGAGCATAAAACCATAACTGGATGAATATAATCACCAAGATAAACTCACAAACGATGCTTTTGGATGTGATACCACGTTCTGTCAGCGAAACTGCAGCCACTCCGTTACACGGCGGTGTAGTTAAGATGTATGACTGTTGCATCACTTGGGGGACCAAAGAATCAGCCCCAGTCGTGCTGCATTTTCCAGCCGCTTCGGATGTGCGATAGAGCGAAGAAAATATAGAGCGCGAACCACCCGCTAGCGCTCGAGGTCCCCACATCTCGTTTTGGTCTCGACCATGTTCCGATGAGGACGGGGGAGTCGGAGTCAAACTGGACAACAAACCGGCAGGGAGTATATTCCGAAGGAATAACTGTGCCGGTCCGGGAACCGAAAACGCAGCACATAACTCACTTCGGCCGGCTACTCCTTCGGTAGTCGGTTCGAACAGCTCCAACACGGTGACTTCATTGCGAAGAGATTTGTGATTGTAGTATGTGTACTTAAAGATATGAAAACAAAGTGTACAATCAACGGGCGGCAAACCAAAGAAAATAGGCATATTATCAACATCGTCGAGATCACTCACAACAATCCAATTCTCCGAATGTACCAAGTTCACCGGTTCAGTACATCGTCGATGTGTGGCGCTATAAATAATGCGTCCAGCGACCACATCAATTAGGTACAGTATGATTGCATTGGTTTGTAAAGCGACATCGCCACCGGCAGTCAGCACAGCCAGCAAATTTGGATTGAGATATTTGTACAAAACACTGCGGTCTCCGAGAACGCGCCCCACCGAGTGAATATGTTCTGAGATTAACATTGAAAATTATGAAACATGATATGAAAGAAGATAAACAGCTTACAACGACAGTCCAATAACAAGAGAGCAATCAATAAAAGTCTGCGGAACCTGATTGCAGTCCGACGTAAATGATCGTTGGTGTACTAGACTTACGACACTGAGATTTGTTAATTTGATAAATCAGCCTTATATTAAATAGTGGAAGTCGTTAAAAAAATAAAGATAATTTGTTATAACAAAAAATTTAACAGGATGTTGGAAAAAGATCAATAGCTGATCCGACTGTTCTTCGTTTAGAAAGTTTTGACATTTTTTTCCGGTTGGCACTTGTTGTGCGAAAACTGACGAATGATCTCATCCCAAACATTTACCGTTGCATTTATGAAATCCCACATGTCTTGAAAACATGTTCAAATGGAACCGGACGTGTAGCATGCAGATACCTCTGGTTACTATAGTAACAAACAGTTGTTGGGAAGAAACAGCACTGAGAAGGTGGCGTCAGCATTATCATCATCATGAATAGTGATACACCAGTGGCTTATACCAATGCTGAACTGCAGTGCAAGCTTTTGAGTCTAAGGCACTGTTAGAGAGTCCACCTGTCTAGATCTGGACGTACTGGAAATATCTTGGCCCATATACAAGCATGAATACTCGGGACGCTAACAATTGCTTTCTGTAACAACAGCCTCGCAGAATAAACTGGGTCGCTCTACCTGCTGCACATAACAGGATGGACAGGCGGAAATATGTTAACTGCTGGTGCTTGTTCCGCTCTCCCATCTAATTTACCCGAAAAAATAGTGAGGTGTTATGGTTCAGTGGTTGGAATCATTGTTACGTTGAAAGATCATCTGACCCATCACCAAATCCGGAGTAAGATATCGTCGGGAGCAACAAACCATAAATTGTGTCCGAACACAGTTCTCTGGCAATCAATAAGATGCAGACCCGGACCATGAGCATGTAATTTCTTGGACGAATTGCACTTAGGTGAGATTGGTCACTATAGTGAAACCAGACTAATCAGGGCGTTAGGGCACTCAATAACTGAAGTTCAATTTCATCAGCTGATTAGAAAACCATTTCTACCTTTGTCTCCATTTCCGAATCCCAGACAACTGTAGGGATGACATCCACACAGACAACATGGATGGACTGATAGGCATTTGTGATCGAATTGTGAAAACGCAACTATACCGATCACGCGAAAACCGTCTTGTCTGTATACAGGAGAAGATTGTTGAAAAGACTACGTGCATAAAAATATGTCAGTTGCATTGCACAAACCGCCTTATCAGCCGAATATTTTTACTAGTTCTCGTTTTTCCGGAACTCCCGTTTGTTTTTCCGTGATATACGGTACAGTTTGGTTATTCGTATTTATGAACTAATTTGAAAGGTCTTCCAATCAGCCATTTTTGCGTCGCACTACATATACTCTGTATTAAGTAGACATTTACTCAGTTCGTAACATTCTAACTAATGTCATTAGTGATGTCATACAGGGCGTTAATGAACCATACCCACGCTGACTGTCACATCAACGGTCGTAAAGGACTGTGAATAAGTAATAAATTTGGATAATTATCACCTATCTCAGTCGGACAGAGCAAAAACTCAACCCGTTTGGCGGTTTTGTCGTGAGAAACTGTAATCGCGCCAAACACTTGGATATCGGAAGGCCGAACATTAATAACAGTTTTAGAAAATAACAGTTCATCAAAATTCTATGACATATTATAGAACCGACTTCCTTTGTCACCGTCTCAACGTCGTACGTTTAGTACGACCCCACCCATTTACGTTGGACTGCTCATGCACAAAACGACAAATTTGTGCTGATGTTCGTAAACAACTAATCCTCAAACTCACCAGCAGCGGGGCGCGATGCAGCGGCGATAATCTCGTGAGGTTTTCCCGAATCGGTATTACCGGCGGTTGACCGAAGTTGCATACGCCAAACACGAGTGGCATAGAAACCGGCCGATTGAGTTCGTCCGCCATCAGAAGACTGAGGGACATTCCACAATCGAGAACTTACTCTGTAACCAGCAAGCAATGCTAACTTCGGCTCGATAGTATACAGATATAACGGTGAATTATCGACATTTAACGAGGAGCCGTATTGAGGAGGGTATACGTGTACCTGAAACATAAAATATGTGAAAATAATCAGAATATGTTGAGGGAGAACGGTTCACATACGAAGACATGTGCAAGTACGTATGGACAGGTGCTGGTTCGGCACATACATCCGTAATACACACAAAGCGATTGTGGACGTTCGGATAAAACGGATTAAGTATTCAGTGACCAGCATGTTTGTCTCACAACCAAGAGACTTGAAGTTCAAATTTCGGAACAAATGATAAGCTCCAATAAACTAAGGAAATGTGAAGACTGCCAATGAGTAGTCGGGGATTTGGTTAATTTCAAGTCGATTACTAATCAGTAATCTAAAATATCGCCTAGATCGGAGATTTCGACCTGTCTAAAAAGTTCTAATCGCAGGGTTATTGACTGGAGTTAACAGACAGTTACTGTGTCTCCTCCCGAGGCGATCGGCTGGGTGTTCACATATGATAATTCGGTCGTGCCTAATGTGAGGTCAATGATGCAGTGGTCAACATGGTTGCCTCGTGAAAGCGTGGTCTGAATTCTAATCTCGGCAGTGGCAAGGATATACACTACTGACAAACTCTAACGAGAGCAAAACTCGAGTCTAGTGCTTCTTTTTGAAAGGGGCCAACTGGAAAGTCTATGGAAATGCGACAACTGCCATCAATTATGGGTGATGTTCAACTTGAAATTCAACTTCAAATGTGAAGACGGCTAGTCACACAAAAATTACGTGAACGTAACAGGTGCAATCAAACGTAAGCACTGTTAATATAGCTCAATGACACAACTATATACTAGAAACTGATGAACAACGTGCGGAACGACTAGAACAGAGGATTGCGATTTATACATTTCCATGCAACAAACAAAATTGAAAACAACAAAAATTTCGCGTTGCATGCATCGCGTGTTGTTACACAACAAGCCACCGTTAAACAAAGGCCGTCAGGAGCAGAACAAGACAATGCTAGGGAATCAGTTCCGATTTACGTGAGGCAGCGAGCATGCACTGAGGGACATACACGAGTGGATCTCCCATAAATTATCACACCTGTCGCACTACATACTAGTTACAATGTCAAAGCTCATCTTGAGCACTGGTGGGCTCCGGTGTGGAATGTTCGAGAAATTCGGAGCAGGCAGTCGCTTCCCTGGATCATTTGGTGGATCCCATGAGACTGGGGTGGGTGGTTGACTTAGGCTAAGTGAGCCCTGGAAGTGATTTCCAAACATGGCTGGCTGAGCGCTTGTCGCGTTTGGGCATGCCGTTATCGTTGCTGCTTTAATTTCAACCGAAGCACAGAGATGTGACAATTGAACCTCTTCTAAATAGCGTTAATTCCCTGATTTCGAACACGCTTCCATCAGAAATGATCCTTAAAAACCTTGAGGCTGGAATAAACTGGGCAGTATCTAACACGGCACCACAACAACCAGTACATTAAGAGGACGACAATGCAACAGCCTATGGATATTTTTGAAGTGTCAAAATCCGGACAGACATTATAAATAATTAGTGTTTGAACGTGTAGCCATGGCAATGGCATCCCGTAGTAGCTAACACTAACCTATTCGGCCAAATTGTCAGTAAGCGTTCATAGCGACGCAGACACTGTTTTAATTCGGAGTTCTCGTGATCGAAACGGGTGACCTCAAGTAAACTCTGGTTATTCAAACTAATAAAGGTAGACAAATGGCACACCAATTTCTTTAATAATTCGGTCATCAACAATGTCCACAGGATCAGAGCTCTACTGAGAAAGAGTGAGCCTTGTAGTATGGATGTTCTCGGTTCGAATTCGGACGTGATATGTGGGTACCGCAATGAGTTCCATTAGACCCCAAAATGCGTTTAACCACATGCATGCATAATTGAGACCTTACGGAGAGCCTGTCATACGTAATAAGCGTACAACTGCGATTGAACAAACATTCGTTACCGCAAAGGTCCGTTGCAAACACATTTTATTGAACAGCCAGACATACGTGCACGAACACAAGCAAGAGCTACGAGTGAAACAATGTGGGATGCACTGAATACAGCAAAGGTTAACCATGCTAGAGCCATACCTTGATAGAAGTGTTCTGATTTCGAATGGAAGGCGATGGAATAAGTTGAGTGGAGAAAACGGCAATGAGAGAGAGAACCTATTTAATCACGATACAGACGGCTGATGGACAAGACAAAACACTGAAAAGACAAGGTCACACGCTTGCGCGGTTTTGATTTTTTGTCCTCGATGTGAACTTTCATGTCCGTGATTTCACTAAATTATTCAACCAAAGCTGACACAACCCCCAAGGCATATGAACGTCCAACAAACTTCAGTAGTTCACAAATCTGCATGCGACCCACCAATTATCGGACTGGATAAGTGTATCCGTACAATTCACCCAACTAGTTGGAAAAACATACGCAAGTCGATCTATCGCACATCTGAGTATGATAATGAACCGACTGGATCTGGACAAGGAATTATGGCTTCCATATCTGGATGACCTACTGAACCGAAATAGCTGGCGTGATGAATACACCGACAGTCATTCCTGTCAGTAGGCCAATAGACAACGAGGTCTGAAGAACGATTCCTTGATAATCCAGACAAGAATCTTTGGTTGACAACCCGAATAGTTCTTCTGCCAGCACTAACCCAACCCACACGCGACTACGACATATTTCAACTAAACACTGATTCCATAAACCAAAGAACCATCTCATTTACAACTCGATCACTTGTCTGTAAGATGTCGACTGCTTGATTTTAGAAACAGGTTTTATGAAGTAATTCCGAGTACTAATAACTCATTTAGTGCTGAAGTAGGTTATCTTTAAGAGCTGACGTAAAACATCGATGAATATCTGTTGATAATATTGGTGAAAAATAACTGAAATGGACCTGAACAAGTTCTTCTCACACATGTACAAGGGAGCCTATCGTATTTCTACTGACGGCTCCTCCAGCCTCGGGAGTGAGAACCATCCATAAGAATGGACAAGGATGACTAAATCTGACTAACAGACACCACACAACAGAGACTACACTGTTACGTAGTGTCACGGAAAACACTGTTCGATCGAATGAACGGTCAGTTGGCACGTGATCAAATCAACACGGGCATTGTTGATTCTACACACATGCGCGTCTGCTGATCTGGAATCAACTCGACGGCTCCACCGAATCGTGAGTACCGGTCATGTTTCGGTACCACAGCGGCACGCTGGCTACATATACATTGAAGCACTGTCAAAAAGTGAGGTTTCCCGAACTTGCAACGATTTGAATGTGGTATTGGTAAGCACTTTATGATTTAAAATGGCAAGTCAAATGATGCCAACAACGGAAGCGCTGTGCATCGTAGAAATACAAACCGCGTTCACGGTAGGTCAGTACTAGATGTGACACAGACAATAATCTACGCTACATCCGCGGGACGGTGAAGATAATCAAAAGAACCCCCTCAACGCACAGAACAAGCTGGTCTACCTGTAAGTCCCGGTCTAGCATCAGGATCGGTCGCACATAATCCGTCTCCTCACCAATCAGACCAGGCATAAGCACAGCTTGCTGTATGTCCGACTGCATTGAGAACACATCCGCAGGCGGTTGATGCAACGGGACACCGGTGATAGGATTGAAGGAGTAAAGTATGGGTAGGTTGGTTATCTGAAACACACGATACAAAGGGGGAACCGAAACAGATACTGATGAGGTGGACAAACCGATTATAAAATTCCGAGTGTGAGTTGCCGCCAACTGAAATGGGCAAAAAAGGAGACTGAAATGAGAAAAAGGATGACAGCTTCGTTCCGAACATGAATGTTGCTACGAACCACGCTCCGACGGTCGCCAGCTGATGAGCAGTACGAACAAAGACGAAAGTGGTCAAAGAGTGAGACGTCAGTCTGAGAAGTCGAGCATCATGAAACATTATTACACCGCTGGCAATGGCAACCTGAGGTGAATTGTGTCCGACAGCAGGTTAGAAGGGCATTGGTAAGCTATGAGAAAAACCCATTGTGAATGGAACTTTCAGTATGGAGAAGAAAATTATTTGTGATCCCTCTTCACGTTCCCACAATCAAGTCGTAGTTATCTTTACGTAAGTAAATTTCGATGCGACAGCTTGCATTTGTTTTAATGAATTAGATAAGAACGGATTTCTGATTTCGTTAAACACCGTTTCGAATCTGACTGTTGTAACGCAGCATACTGCCATGCTGTTGGCGCCCTCTTGGTTTTCGATCGTGTAAGTCGTGTGCATGTCTTACCGGGTCTTTGACTCATGCTTGTATCGGTTTTCTCCTTCTACAGGACTACTGTTGGAATCCTGACTTTAGAAAACCGCTGTCCCTTGGTGTCTCCACGTTGCACGAAGTTGGTTTACGAGTGTAACGAGTACAGGAAGCCAGAACGTTTGGCTTGCTTGTTGCACTGTGAACCGTTGTCACAGTCATCTAAAGATCAAGGAAGATCATTTCAGAGATAAGTAGTACTGATTAACAGCCTGCATTGAATTTCAAACAAATGCTCTCAACTCTTGAACGACAGAAAATATTGTAGTACGGTAATTAGTCTGTTGCAATGGTGCTGAATAGAAACTTGTTGTGTTACGCCTTTCGCAATCGATAGCTAATTCTGATCAGAGGATCATGATGTCGGAGGTATGAAGAAATTAGACCACGAACAGAATAAAGAAACCGGACGACTGGCACTTGATTAGCATAAGAGATGCCAAGTCCATCAATGGCTTGAAGCTTATGTTATACTTATCAATGTCACCGATCACAAATAGAAGAGCTTCGGATCTCTGAACGAAGATATATAAGAAATTGATGGCAGAAAGTCTAGAAATGAGATGTCTCGTAAGCCAAAGAAAGGTCAACGAGAATCCCGAATTCTGAAAATATAACTCAGCAATCCAAGTGAACAAATGATCCACATTAAAGAAACCAAGGAATGAAAGATTGCGCACTGGCACAGAGACATTACAATTGCCATATGTGAGCATATGAAACTGAGCATTGGAGAATACTTTCAAATATCTGGAATACTGTGAGAACTACGTGGTATGAGTGTCATAGTGTACACATGTCACAATATGCAGGTGCCAGCAGTCACATTTTCAAAAATGGCCAACGTAATGTTTCAATTTCAATCACCGAAGAATAGGTCTGAATTTCACTACACTGAAGGTTCTAGACACATGATATCTTTGTAGACTTTCACTCCTTCTGTAGAGTGAAATAAGAGAAGAGCAAATAGGTGTCCACTCTGATCGTAGCAACATCAATCAAACCTAAGCAGTCTGTGAAAACACTAAAACATCTACACCGCAGCCGGAGACAATGGTTAGCTGTTCAAGGAGCATCCGATTCCATTGATATAGCTACTTTCTGGTATTGTCTACAGAAGAAGGATATGTCCAATGGGTGTGTTAGACTCGCTCAAGCTCTATATTGACAAGTCAGAGAAGGCAGGAGTACAGGAAATTTTACCAGAAGCATTTTCGATCCACGACGGCGTTCAACAAGGTTGCTCACCAAAACCACTCCTCCACAATTTGGCCAAGGCTTACATCATAGTGACAGCATTGGAACGTAATTTCGTTGGTTTGGAAAGATGCAGCATGACGATCAGACAATGAGGCATGAAAAAAATAACGTTAGGATTTGCTTCATCAGACCCGGCATGTTTTCCCGGTCAGAGACCGAATGCTCCGGAACATATATATGATTAGAGACATGTTGTATGGCATTAAATTTATTCATGTAGTAGGCAGTAATGGTTTCGACTTGGTGACCATCCTGAATTAGTCACGTGGCTTGTCTACAAAGCAAAATCATTGATAGCAAAACTAAGACGAGGCAAAAAGTATCAACTATGACGGCATTTTTGTTGTTTTAGCACATACTACTGTTTGCTAAGAAGCCGGGAAAAAATCAACTTTTACAGTGCCATCAAAGCAGACCACACGACGGCTCAGTTAGTTGCCACACAAGGGCTCTCGTCTTTTAATCAAATCAAGTTGAGTGCCCAGTTTTAAGAAAACGGGAAGTTTGTGGCCATGCAAAATACTAAATCACATTTAGTGGACTGCGAATTATCAGGCTGTCAAAACCTAGGTAGGAGTGATGACGGCAACTGGGAATGGGACCCGCCATTGACAGTCTGCATAGGTGCCATTGAGGCACCGTAGGCATGCTAAAATCTCAGAGCAGAGACAAGGGGAGATTTCCCTAGAACGATTTAAAGACTGAGGGTTCCTTTATATCGAAATAACACTAGCGTTGAGGTCCCGGCCAACTTGTGTCACTGCGTGTCACAATCAATACCAACACCCTCACCAGTAGATAACGGTCAATCGACTATTGGAGTTTCGTCTTGATGTATGCACTTCTAACGATAGTTCAACTGACATATCAACAACCCCAATCTTGTTTAACCGACTGTATTTCTCCATGATTTCGCTCCACATGACTGTGTCAAATGTATTATACATAGGTGGTAGTAGGTTTAGTGGTCAATACTTGTACAATGAGCCACTCGCAATCTATTCCACTTTCTCGTGAGATTCTGTTTCACCTAGTAACGAACAGACTGCAGCGAACTGAGGAAGTCGATTCGATTTCACATGGTATGTCTAGTGTAACATAAACTGCCCGACCGATGGAAATCCAATTCATTTTAAATGGGCTGCATCAGATGTTTTCGCTATCTCTGCTCCCCCAAATATTACGACAACATGTTAACAAACTATGAGACAGGAGTCCGACCAAACTGCACCACTTCATCGACATAGACCACGTGGGATCCAAGTTGCCTACATCATATTCGTGTCGATTTACAAGGAAATAAGGACGACAACAAGAGAAAGAAAATACAGATAAAACAGCAACGTTCTTTGAGGCGTAACTACATACCCTTGACCGAAATAAAGCAGTCGTGATTGGAGGCAGCGGGAAATGAGCCGTGTTGCGTTGTTGGAAGATGGCCAGTTTGCCGTTGGCCAGAACCGTGACTGAGGGAACCAAATGTTCCCAGACTAATCGACCCTCATTGCTCTCCAGCCCAAAGACCTTAAAATACAGTGTACAGGGAGATAGAAAGTGAACGCGATTTATAAAACTTTCAGTCAGTGTTAGACGAACAGTTTAAATGGCTGATCAAACTTCCATGCGTTCATAGTTGATCAAAGCAGATAAACCTAGAGACATACATAAACAGTCTTGGGCGTGATAATGTGTTACTATAGGTCCAGTCGCAACTCGCCACAAACGACGGGGAGAATTTGGAATGAAACTGCTATCTATCCCATTAAAAGCAATCATATGATAAGTAATCAAATTAATTGTTTGACAGAAACAAAGCTAAGAGGATACGATATACGATCGAGTAAGTTATGTGATGAAGTATCACTGACAGTGCTGATGAAGTTCATAAGATTATGAACATGATGAAGAATGCTTAGCAACCTTATTCAACACGAGTGCGTGATTGTCTGTCTGTTTCGTCGACTACTGGGTGCATCTAGAGTTGACACATGACGTACATGGACAGGTTAGCACAGACCGTGATTACTTGATCAACGGTTCATAAGTTTGAGTACATAAATCAGCAGCCGACCCGTATTTCGTTGTGTGTACCACCTGACCGTTTATGATGTGTCAAAAACGTAATAAAGTGGTTAGTGTTTGGTAGAAGTACAAAGAATAAAATCGTTGACACCAGAACTAACACTAATGGAATGTCCTCCGTGGAAACGTAAGAAGCTTACTGGAAGTGATTCGGAAAGATAATTAATTAATACAACTATCATGTTTAATCAATCCACTGAACGCATTAACCAGATGACCCGTTCAACAGAATTACACAACTGAGAATGCAAACTAACCTTCCCAACAGCAGTAACCACCACAATCATTTTGTGTAAATTAAAGTTGTCCCGTGTCAGCAAGTCATTAACAATAGTTGTACGTGGCAATTTCATTCGACCCACGCCTAAACTGGTTTCGTCGCCGTCGATTACAGATCGATTGTGTTCAGACTCGAACAGTTTTGAATCGAAAGAGAAATGCAACCGCGGAGGAACCGTCGTACCGAAAGTAACCGCTGAATCAGATTCGTCAGCAAATACCGGAGTGGTCTTTGTCGAAGTCGAGGACGACAACAAAGTTCCAAACAAGTGGGGCAATGCAGTGATGCATTCATTTAGATATGCCTGAAATCGTTAGAATTCGGAGTAAACGATATGAAAAACAGGATAAGATGGTATCACGTGATCAGATGAATGTCAACCACAATCGATGAATTCTGGATTGTTAAATGAGAAAAAAAGTGAGCAACCAAGTTCAAAACAGGGTACTCAGACAACAGAAATTTCAAGATTAAGGAATTTGGAAAACCATTTCAAAAATTCAGAAACCTATTTACGCATAGTTTTAAATCACATTTATAGAGATAAGACAATCGATCAGACTTACTCACATGCATTACATATGTGTATATAGGCTACAACTATCTAAACTATCTACACTATCGTCAGTATGTGAAAGTTTTCGTTGAAGTGCGCACTGAATTGAGGAATATTCTCACCGTAAAATATCTATCAAGACTAAGAGAAAAGGGAGTACTGCAAAAAAAATTGGCTGGAGACTGCTCAGAACTTATCAGACTTTCAGTCCAACGAATGCTTCAGTGAGCTGATCAATCCAACACTGACAACCATTTGCTATTGCGTTCTTTGAATTTCCGATCTCGGACTGGTCAAACATTTTTGAACTTTTATGTCACACTGACAGCGGCTTCAGCGTTTCTTTGTGGCAGAATCCTTCTACTCACGACTAAATATGTGAACATACTGTCAGCGCTTTATTCCCGTATTTAAGCTCAGGTTAGGGCAAACGGTGAACTATCTGACAGTTTCAGCACCAGGAGTGGCGTACATCAAGGCTGTCCCGTTCCATCATTTTTGTTCAATTTCGTCATAGACGAAATAATGGAGGACTGTCTGCGGCACTCGAATGATGCCGGTGTGGACCTCCCACCTGGTGAAAGACTGACTGATCTTGATTATGCTGACGACAAGGTGTTGCTATCTGACAGCTTTCAAGCGGCACAAACAACATTAAACGCCATTTCGCGTTCTGCTAAGTACTTCGAAATGCGCTTTGGAGCCTCAAAATGCAAAATGATTCTGCAAGGTTGTTGTAATTACGTAGAATTAATGTTAAGTAATGAAGCCATGGAGGTTGTTGACCGGTTGGTATACCTGCGAAGTTGTATCAGCGGCGTTGCACGGAATGAAATAAAAATGCGTATCTCTAAGGCCAGGGCGGTATTCGCCAATCTGGGGTACATCTGGTGACAGAGATGTCTTTCTCTGAAACTTAAAGGTCGTGGTATATCAGACAATAGTGAGGGCTGTATTACTTTATGGAAACGAAACCTGGTCGCTCAGGTTTGAAGTCGTGAACCACCTCCAGGTATTCGACCACCGAAGTCTGAGTTCAGTCGCTCGTACCGGATGGCACCAGCAAGTAAGCAACCAGGAGGTTAGGAAGCGGGTGTTTGACACTGATTGTCGAACGAGTTCTTTTGTTCAGTCACTAGATTTGCACAGATTTAGATGGTTAGGTCATGTATTAAGGATGCCAGCTAGTCGTTTGCCCCACCAAGCATCAGTGTGAACCATTGACGTGATGCTGTCTATGATGATGATGACGATCCATTTTTTTCTTACGGTTCTCGTGGTAATCTCCACTGACACCGGATGTCTAGCAGAACGTTCTTCGATGATGGAAGATACAAGAAGGCCACCAGCATCACGCAATGCTTAAGGATAAGCCATCTCGTAATTAAGCTCCATTCTTTCAGGATTTTACGACAGTCGTTTTGTTGATGTCAAAGTAACGTGTAACAGACATTTGCAAATTTGACCCGGTCGTCTCACAGCAAACGATCAACTCTGTGTCTCACTTTTGTGATTGCAATTTTTCAAATTCAGTAATATTGTTTCGAAAAAGATGAACGAAAAATGTGGACACCTGTCTTTTTAAAATATCACAGCATCACACTTTCATTGAGCCAGTTCCACAAGGGGTATATTGTCCAGGTCAGTGTTTTGAGTAGTAGGCGCTCATTCGACTATTGTCTTCTTCCATGGATCAGAAACGGAACGCAAAATGGTCGCGTAACCAAAATTGTATACTCTGAGTTTTGGAGTCAATCACTATCAAGACGATACTTCCTCGGCATTCCAAATTGGGACAACAACCGATAGAGAAACAGTCGTTTGCTTTCGTTTGATAAATAAAAGTGAAAGCACATTTCACTAACCGCTCTAAAAGATATAACGATGGAGATCGAAAGGGCTATCTTTGTGGTATATCAATCCACGGTTCAAAAATCCAACAAACATTTCCAGTTTACACAAACTGTCCAGTACATTCCAAACTTTCCCAACTCGTGTAAACCCAGGGAGGTCACCCAGTCGACCTTGGACAATTCACTATAGGTCAATGACTATGAGGTCAATGGCACAGTGGTAAACACGGTTGCCTCATGAACAGCATGTCCGTGGTTCAAGTCCCAGCAGTGGCGATGATATGCACTATTGACGAGCTCTAATGAGAGCGAAACTCGAGTCTAGTGCTTCTTTTCGAAAGGGGCCGACTGGAAAGTCTATGGGGATGCAACAGCTGCGATCAATTGTGGGTGATATTCAACTTGAAATTAACCAAATTCCCGACTACTCATTAGTAATTCACTATAACTTATTATGTGAGTCCCATCCACACAACCATCACTTCAACAATGTGTCAACACTGAGCCCACTTATTGTTCAGTCTGGGTCACGATCGATTATGGTTAATCTAAAACGGCCAGGCAGTAATGGTGAAGAGGGTAAGGTGAGTAATCAGAAGTGTGGTGCACGAAACGACTGTCTCGGAAAACTGCAACAATTTTATAGAGACCTATATGCAACAGTTACATAGAATGAATTCAGTTGACCATATAAACTCAATAATCTGAAGGATAACGAATACCTATAGTTGGCCAAGCACCCATAAATGATCAAACTTCGTGACCAGTGGTTGATCACGTTGACTTTGGTCTTTTCCCCGTTATTGCTATTCTGTAACTGGTTGACTGCTAAATGTCACACATGAAACAAGAGTTCACTTGTTGTCACAAAACAATCGCCCTTAGAGAATAGTTCTAGTATCACTGTATAGAAGAATCGAATGTTTTGAGGTACTGGACAGATTGAAGACAATGACCAGCGATAGTGTGGAAACCCTGGTTGTGATCAATTAGGCCATGAACTAACAAATACAGTAACTTCACCTGAAGGTCCTGGAAAACGACACATCGAACGACCACATGGATTTGTTACGTGCCACTTTGTCTAATTTGCAATCCGTCGCTTCTGGAAGTGTAGGTTGTTGACATACCAAATAAAACACGTTATTTTCCCACTAGACAGAGTGAGTGGAGTGTTCAAAAGTTTGTCCGACTAAACTAATACGGTGTGCACACGTGTATTAGTCTCCGTCATCGTGTGACATGGTTGTTAACCAGTGGGTGTGCGGCGTGACCATGTATACCTGTGAATATACCTGAACAGGCAGAGTTCTATTCAAATCCAGCTAACAAAGTTCTGGTTTTAAAAAGGACGAGTGTGAAGAAGCTGGGACTCGAACCGGAGGACTGTTGGTGCATTGACGGTTTTGCGGCTTACCTACCAGAACATCAGTCGCTGGCTTGAGTATAACCGAAGTCTACATATTTCCCAATTGGTTGCAAATAAACAAATGTGCATTGGTTTTGACCGTAATCAATGAGTTAACCTGAGCTCGAAAACCAAACTGTCCTTGACTGTATCTATGGTAAAAATTTGGAACTATGTGGCCTGAACATTTGCACTGAAGGAGACGTCAGCAATAATCGTAAGTGTTCATTATGAGAT
>JTDE01021777.1:27447-47507 GCA_014338405.1 Paragonimus skrjabini miyazakii | reverse complement strand
ACCTGGACATAAATCACGCTGAGGGGATGTACCTGAGGAAGACGTTTACTGTCAGACAGCAGCATATCAGTCGTTTTCACTTATGTTTACTTGCCACACAACCACAAATAATGAAGCAAACCCTGCACAGGAAGAAGGAAGAGAAAAAATAGGGGAGGAAACCTTACTAAAAATAACTAAGTCTATATTCAAAAATACTGCATCGAGGTACTTACAACTTGCAAACAAACAACCGAGCTGTCAGTGAAAGTAAGGCGTCATCAGCAAGACAGCCTAATTACGGCTTTCACTGCCCCACATCATTAAGTACACAGACAACAATGTTCACACCAATTAACCCGATTAGCCACCATCTTACCTAACTTTTTCAACCATCGACACTGTGTCCCGACGGTCCCATCCCGGCATGCGAACCGGATCTATAGTGGCTAGACTCTTGGTGAATGACTTCGTTTCTCTAGATCAAGTCATCATCTATCCACCTCGCACCTTACTTGAGGAAAAAATACTTTCGGTTGTTTATTCGGCTATAAACCATGTTGTAGAATATATCACCAGCTGTAAAATTCGACTTTAGAGAATTATCAGACACCATTTGCAAAAGCAATAACCCTTGGGTGAAGCACAGAACACTCTTTCATCTTAGATGATGTTCCTATACTGACAAAGGTTCGCTTGTGAGACGGAGCGTGCTCAAAACCCTCACTAATACATGGCTGCCGTAACGTGAGGGGTAATTGGCGAATACTAACTGTTATTAACGGGGATCAAGGTGAATATTCTAAGCCCTGCGCCGTAGTTTTCCAAATTAGAACCTCCATTCATCTGCGGCGTTGATTAACTTTAACATAATTAAAGTTGACGAGGCGCTTGTCAGTGATGTATGGTTTACATGTTACGACAGCAACAAATGCTTCTCTCATCGATTTCTGTCGGCAATAGGTTCTTATATCCAGTAAAGCTGAAAAACAAGTGGATTCCTGGCAAATCGCAATTTTTTTCAAAATGGAACACCACCCATACTTGATCGCAGCCTTCGCATTCAGATAAGCCTTTCGGATAAGCTTTTCAGATAAGTCTTTCGCAATTTCCTGTAAGTAGTCACTAGTCGGTGTTGTATGACAGGCAGTTTTGTTGTGAGTAGTATACTACTCACAAGTAGTATATTACCAGCAGATGACATTGAGGAAAAAAAGGGCAAGCTCCGAAAGCCAGGGAGACGACGGACAGGAAGAGACTATCGGAATAGTGTGTACGCGCTATGGCAGAAATTACACCAAGGCGAATGACAACGTACTGTCACCGGATGTATGTGAAAGCATGTCTGACGTGTAAATGAGTGTACGCGTTTGAGGTTTGATTTATACGGGAGTTAGCGCAATAAACGAATTCTCAGGCCAAGCGTCTTTTGCGGTCACAACATCGGTAGTCACTCCGACTGACGAATTAATTGATAGTAAGAAGAGACACATTTGACAATTTAATAAACGCTTTCCCAAAGGCATGTGGGAGTAACTGAATGCTTATTTTTAAAATTTAATCAGCTATTATTTAATTATTGCTAGCCGAAGATTATAGTTTGAAACACACTATTCTTTGCAGCGGATCTTGTGAGTAACTTGTTAGAATTTTCTTATGTACTGTGCGAATCGCCGCTCACAATGAATAGATTTCTTTTCCAGCCATTAGAGCATGATGTAGGTTATGAGTAAATATCAGCAAAAACAGCTGCTTTACATCAGCAATTCGTACTTGTGTTTAGCTTCCATGACCAGAGAAGAATGATTAGAGTAGAAAGCGTACGAAATTGCCAGAAAAACCTGTCTAAGCTCAAACAGTCAACATGAAGATGCTTACACCGAGCAAACAACCGAATTGCAAGTGTGAAAAAAATATCGTCAGCAAGACGATCTCTTCAGAGTTCTCACTGTTCCAAGCTTGCTTCACAGACAATACAATCAAAAAACGATGAGTTGAGAGTAACTACTGTTCATTCAGAAACATGTAAAGCACTTGCTATGCTGACACAGACTAGAAGCTACTTATCTGACCAATTTATAAATACGTGGTATCAAGTGTAACCGTGAGCGGAAAGTGTGATATAGTTGAGCAAAATGTGCAATCACATAAATACAGATGACTTTGAACGATTTACTTTACTTCGTAAAGATAAATAGGTATAAAAATGACTTAGGCTCGGTAAGTTTGCTTGAATCGTTAAAAATTATACAGACAACATCAGAGTACCCACGTAAGTGAACAGTGTGGCAACGAACCTTGATAATTAGACTACTACTGACTACTTTCAATCGTTAGTGTCAAATCAACTTAAGGAAATGTACAAATGTGACTAAACGAACCAAAGACGAACTATAAACCTCCTTTGTTTGACCGTCATCCGCGATTTTATTGACACAGTACCTACGTCAACTAGATGAAAGTGGTTCTCTCGTTCTACCGTCGTACACCCAGGTCCCGTTAGCGGTATGTGCTACCATCATCTTCGTCGTCGGAGGCGTCGACTAACTTCCAGACCCTCGTCCATCTCATCCCTCTACAAAATCCTGCCAAACAGACGGACAGTAGCGGTAGGGAAAACAGATGTTGTCGGTTTGTACAGCTACTGTATGAGCAAAACAGTGGTGCTAGCACAGAAAAGTATGACTGACACGGCTGGCAGTTAATTGGGTTGCCTTCGAAAATGCCAGCAAGCATTGAGGTGTAGAATGCTGCGTTGCTGAAAAGCGCTGGTCCAATTAAACCTTCTAGGCATCCTACTCGACACACATATACATCAACTCGGGAACATGACCCTCCATCTAATACGTACGGGTGAGTTGCTGATATGAATGAATGAATGCCAGAAAGCATTCAACTTTAGGCGAAGCGGAACTTACAAAAAGCATCTCGGTCCGCGCACAACTAGTAGTAACATCCTCAAAATTACCGCCGTAGTACACGAATAAGCGCTTGGTTCTGTCGCATACATCGTACAAACAAAAGTCCTGGAGGATTGTTACGACTATCCAAGAGTTACTCACATTGTACGGCGCGCAAATCTGAAGACAAGGTTACTTACCCACTACGTAACGTCACTAGCCACAGATACCGGTGAAACTGAGCAAAAACTTTAATAAGTCCTGCCAACTAGCCACTTCACTGCTAATTCACTGACGTCATCCGATTCGTGCGATTGAGAAAATAGCTGGTCTGTTGCAGTGGCAATACAAGTGATTGAACCTATGGACTCTTCTAGCACGCCAAGCCTCTGATCCATCCACACTTTTGTCATCGCGTTTGAGTCATGTCCGGCCAGTGCCTTGACGCGATCCTATTAACAAAATTGACTCTCAAAGTCACCTTAAAGACTGAAGGTGAGTGAGGTCTAGTGGCTGTGCTGCGAATGCTTTGTTTGATGACGCCTGATAAGTGGGATTGATGACAGTACTTGCTCGTTTGAGAGCTGGAAACCACAAGGTTTTAAACTACTTAAGTAATGGCACACGGATGAACATGGTGGTCACCGGCAAAAACTACGTTGGGCGCCAATTATCGGCTCTTCACAGGTACAGCGAATTACATATAGACTGTCAAATGAATAACAGGTTTCCCCCAGTAATATCCGAACCATCAGATCCACGAGAAATCTACAGAAACTTGATTGTCATTATCTCTAAGTCAGATGAGGATGCGGTGAACACTCTGAATGACACAACCTGGCCTAATCGACATACAGCGGTGTAAGGGCTGAAAACTGTCTACGCAGACAGAAAACGGCTTAGTGGAGGTAACAAAAAAAGATCAAACAAAAACACAAGAGAAAGTGCAAACGATCTAACGGATCAATCACGTGCGTTAAGTTTAATGGGAACTAATCAGTCAACATCCACGAAAACAAAAACAAAACGCACGAAAAGTAAACCTACCCACAGTTGAGCCGCCTGGGTGCGGACTCGTTTGACGAACATTTCGACAAGATTACCTGAAATATGTAGTAGACATAAATGGGAACGACAGAGCATGAGATTCCTTATAAAAAATGAGAGGTGTAGAAACAGAGAGGGATCTCAAACGGGCAGAGCAAAAAAGACGAAATAACTGACAAATTCAATAACATCATACATAAATCTTTGCGCACGTGTTTGGAATTCTCATAACAAACGTCAAGTTGCTTAATAGTAAATAACAACATAACTTGTAAAACCATACGTAAGTGAACATGAACGAAAGATGCCAGAAAAAAAATAGAAGAGATGACAACAACGACTGGGACAGTAATATCTGAACACATTCAATAGAGATCCACATAACGGTATACACATGTTCAACGTCAATGCAACCACTGAACTTGGAGCAACTATGTTAGCTTGTTAACACAAAGCTGAAAGCCACCGGGCAGAAATTATAGAACCTCATTCAAAAATTTGAGGCGTCTCTCTGCCAACACATTCAGTCCAAAATTTACATTGTCACCCCATATTTTCAGGTTGACCACTTTCGGTAACACTAACCTACAGTGTTCAGTTTGATTCGTTCAAAAATACCCATAAGCTTATGAGAATGACGCAATAACGAACAAGACATGGCAGCCATGAGCCTGACCAGAAGGCTCGTCAGGTTAATTACAACACAATAAATATGAAAACAGTAACTAGGGTGAATCAGAAGAACGATAAGTAGAGTGTGTAGTAAGTGTGTGTGTTATCAGCAACGCAATCGCTGCTCTAAAATGTGAGCTGTGGGAGATTGTGTCCGCACGAATTTCTTCTGACAACAGAGGTCAGGGTTGCGTAATCGGATACTAATGGCCTAGGTAGCGGTTAACATTCGGAATCTCACAATTTTTGATTGATTTTTTGACACTCGGTAGATAATCTGAAAAGCATCTTTCTTACTGACAATGATTAGAGCCAATCACATGAACACCAATCGCCCCTGAAACCGTTCTAATCACACGACTGTTCAACTATGTGGAACGATGTTCATGCACTCTATCAGAAAACTGCCTTGTAATAGGACCAATGTATGATACCCGGCACGAGCAAACAAATGAGTATACACAACAGGTAGTTGTAGAACATGGAAGTTTGTCTTTGAGCTGTGACATGACAAAAAGTGCTGAGCAGAAACTCACGCACGATTGGCTGACAGGGTAGGTCTTTTCGACTACCTTTCTGGGCGTTCTTGCAATAAGTTCGGTCACGGTGTCTCCCTTGAAGGGAAGATTAATGAACGTCTTCTGAACAAAACGCATAGAATAGCCAGTCCGCATTAACACTTCCTGTAGAAAATGCAGCTCAGCTTGTACAGTATCAGGGGTAAATATCTTTAACGCTAAATCGGAATGTAGTAAACATAACTGTTGTGTTATGGTCACTCATGTCCGGCGTGTACGTGTGCACTCTGGCCAAAGCACGTTTACGTCAACAACGCATCCGTATCAGTTGGAATCATCAACACTACAGTAATCGACTGGAAATTTTTGAACATAAGACATAGGATTCGTGAGTGAGGAAACGGCATGATAAATCGTAGACGTTCACCGAAGCTGACACAAAATCACATCAAGTGTTGCACTCTATCCAAAAATGAGGGGCTACATATGTCCTTAGTGTTCCTGTTAGGATGTAGGGAACGCTCAGTAACCCATGTAGCACGCCTTATTGAAAAACGCTGGGGACTTGCAGAAGCAAGTTATGTAATATTACTTCGCCCAACTTCCAGTAAGTTCTATACTCATATCAACCATCCTTCTGTAATTTTTATCAACAACAAAATACAGTTTTCGCATTAGTAGACGCGATTTTTCTGTCCTTGATGTATATTCATAAACCAAACGTACTAAGATCTGTCTCGACATCACTGGAACACGTCAGATACACCCAGGACTGAGATAGGAGTTCATGAAATCAGTGTTGCAAGTTTTATCTGATAAACTGATTTGTAAAAATCAGTGTGAGCGTCCAAACAGACCATGAAATTGTCCTTGCAATTCCTGAACACATGAAGTGAAAACAATCAACGGGAATTAAAACGATAGGGCAGAACACAGACAGGTGAAGTAAGAACCAATATACAATAGCGTGTACGGTACTCTAACCAATGATGAGTAAACAATACTTACCATGAGTATGTCCAAATTCCTCTTCCATTCGGGCCTGTGATTCCGAAACGGGCAGATCCACCAACTCCACCGCAACAATATCTGCCAATGCTTCTTCACGAATCCATTGTAGTTTACCTGTATGAACACACGAGTGACCACAATAAGAGAAAACAATCACGATATGTGTGAGATTGATCAACAGGAGACGTATGTATGTGTGTACAAAGGTAGCTTGGATTGAGTATACATAGGAATGAGTATAACAGAAACATGACGACGAACATACCGTTCTGACGAAGCACCTGAATCGCATGATCTTCCGTTTGTACAAGTAATCGGAAACTTAACGAGCCAGTCGAATCAGTGAATATGACTGCGTTGATCTGAACATATACAGGAAGACAAGAGGGAGACATGAATGATGAAATAGCGCGTAAGGAAATAGAATCAGGCAGCTTATCACTTGCATCAATCAAATGAACAAAAGAGAAGATTCTACTGAATGACAATGTGGTTGAACTTTCGTTCGGTGAACGAACGATGCAGGTTACATTTTGTAAACAAAACATCCAATTGTAACTTACTATAACGAAAATACACGATGGTTTCAAAAACAACACCTAAGAACACAGAAACTGCTGCAAGTGGAGTTACAACAAACTCATAATTACTCGCCTAGTCAGCTCGTCTGTTTGATACCGTAGGCCCCTCTTATGACAATCCTTTCCACCCAACATTCCAATCGGATCGTCCATGTCATCAAATTTGCCAAACATAGCCAACTATTAACTCAGGCCAAAGTCTGCAGTGGTTGCTTTTCTTATATACTTTTTAATACTGGGCTCATTCCCGAAGAAAATATAGTTACATATTGTGGTGGATTGTCAGGCAGGAGGTGTGAACGTTCCAACACTCGGTGGAACACCTCGACACGCGGGAGTTACGTCCAAAAACCCACAACGAGCGAATGGCGGACAACGGGGACAATCGGATGAGTCATCGCTTAACCAGATCGGACTAACGGGCGAGACATGGCAGGCAAAATAGAATGGACGACGAAATCGGAGGCGCGATTATTCCAACACTCGCAGGAATATCTCAACACTCCCGTGGAATACGATCAAAGCCCACTGTAGATAGATGGAAAACAATACGAGCGATCGGACAAACTATCGCTCAACGAAATCGGATCAACGGACGAGGATTAGCAGGCAGAAAACCCCCGGGTAGAAGGCGCCGATCACAAACATAAACCGGGCAGAAGTGCACACGACGCGTGAGCGGAAACCTGGGGGTGCTGTGGACTGGAATGCTGACTCATAAACGCGAGTACGTGCGTAGCATACGAACTAGCGTGTTGGACAATAAAGATTGTGCTTTATTGGACGCCTTTTCGCTATAAAATGCCGCATATAAGCATACACGATCGCGTGACCCAGATTTGAAAACTTTGAGTGCCATATGGCGGACACTTTATCGATTAACCACATTTGAATCCACAGCCGACCGCAACAGTCTGAGGAAAAGGGAGTAATAAACAGATATCCACATCAATTCATACGTGAAACTGGCTTTCGAAAAGAAAAGTTCGGCCACCCGCAGCATGTGGTTCAATCGACTAATCATACTTGTTTATCTATTCGGCTTCTGTAGTTTGCACACTGAAGGCCACAATGGTCAACATTGTGACATGCGAAAACTGAGACCGTTTAGACAAACCATTCAACTGGCCGATTCCGGGGACGGATTCACTGAAATGGTCCCACCCGATCCGGAAATACGACATATTTGGCCGAGCGAAATGGCCTCCTTGTTTTATCAGTTTTCCCGGCCTACCATACAGAACAAAGTGTGGCTCTACCAGACAATGGATGGTGAATCCTATCGGTTGCGCAAGCAACTAGAAGACTTTTCTTGTTTCGAACTGGGTGAGAAGGAAACTCGAGAACCATTTGAGCAGAGTTTCTACTTGAAAACAAGTCTCGATGGTATCTACATGTTCGCAGAATATGACACGAATTGGAAACTGCTAAAAAATTTGGAAACACACAAAGGTCGCAACGAGATCTACACCCCATTGAAAACATATGTGGTGCTTGAGTTAAAACCGGCTAAAATTGGTCTGGCTCTGCGACTGGCAGGCTATGAACCATTTGAAAATTGCTCAGGTGCACATGAAAAAATGGAATGGGTAATGAAAAGTTTGCAAAATTTACGAGTTACTTCCAGCATGCGCCGAGATTTGGCCATGGTAGACGGGGATTTGCAATATGAAGTCACTGATGAGTACTGTCGTCAGTTGTCCAACGACTCGAGTCCAACTTACGTGTCAGTCTACTATAACATAGACAGGGCACGCATTACACCCAACGGTTTTCCGTACAACCAAGAGAGGCCATGGATTGCCAAAGGCGAACCTATCTATCGTCTCAAAGGGGATGAGACTATTGTGATTCCACTGCCACAACCGTTTGGATCGGTCACTCGCATACGCCTGAACGATTTCACATTGTCACCCAAGGATGAGATAAACATCACGCTGAAAACGAGATCCGAGGAGGGAATGAGTGAGTCATTCTGGGGACCTGGAAATGAGAAATTGCCCTTTCCAGAAGAACAGGCTATCCCGTATGTGTTTGCCTCAGTGCGATTGAATCAGACTTTGTTTCATGAAATATGCGCACAAGGCAAGCACCAACTGGACTGGATGGTAATCGAACCAATGTACGGTCGAGTTCGCACTTCCTCGGGTGTGATGATTGCAATGAACGTGTGGGATAGTTGGGTGAACGCACAATTTGTGACGGAGCTTATTATTGAAAAAAGCGGAGACAGTGTGAGTAGTGTTGTTGTTTGGTTAAACACTAGGATTTTCTTAGTTCTTCTATCGTTTTGCTCAAAAAGCAGGGTTGAGAGTGATCATCATCGTCGTCACCACAGACAGAAATATATCAGTGGTTCCCGCCGATGTCTAACTGCCACACAACCATGAAGAAGCAAGTCCAAGGCAGGAAGAACAAAGAGCTAAAGAAAGGAAAGGGAGGACCTAATTATTAAAAACAGCTAGGTTTATATTAAAACATGTCTACATTCAAACATAGAGGTATCTACATCTTACAAACAAACAGTCTAGCCATAAGTGAAAGTAAGACGTCAACAGCAAAGCAGCTTTCTTAAAGCTTTCACTGCCCCAAGTCATTAGGGTACACTTATTTCACGGACAACTTTGGCCAAACAACAACATTCATCCGATTAACCGCCATCTGACCTAACGTTTCCAGTCACCCACTCTGTGAGTCGTGAAGGCCCCAGCTCAGCATGCCAACCTGACTTACAGCAGACAACACATTGGTAAACGACTACATTTATTCCCGTCAGCTCATCGTCGGTAAAGAGTGCTCAGTGTGACAAAAGACCAGCAGGCATCTTTAGTACAGGTTCTAGCCATTTAAGTCTGTGTAAACGAAAAGACTGGACAAAAGAATTCGCTTGGTAGTAGCTACCAAATACCTGCTTCCTAATCTCTTCGTTGCTTACTCGTTGGTGCCGTCCGGAAGGAGCGATCGGACGCAGACATCGGTGATCAGATGCCTGAAGACGGTTCACGTCTTCTACCCTGGGTGGTCAAGTTTCGCAGCCATACAATAACAAAGCCTTTAAAGACTCCTGTCTGTCAACATAGATATACCAGATTGGCGAACACCATTCTAGCCTTAGAGACTGGACCTTGAAAGTGACGTGAGTTGGGTAGCCACAAGTTTGACCGTGTACACATTTGTTTGCAGCTTTTACAATCAGATCACCTTTTTAGGCTGGTTCACTCTTTTCTCGTTAGACTTTATTTCTGAAGTCTGAAATAATTCAGGCATTGCTTAGCAGGCCACGTGTGACCTTTAGGAGTCACGTCAGTGAAAACTTTACGGAGTAAAAATTGGAAACGTAACTTTCACAAAAGTGATGATGATTGAGCTTTCAGATTGCAGAATTGGTGAAGTCAGCATGCTCATCTCACAGAGATCAAGATCGAAATTAAAACCAAGGGTAGGAAGCGAATGTTTAGCAGTGACGGGCTCTTAGGGGAACAAAATGTGGGGCGACCGAAAAAGGTGTGAAAGCCAGGATGACTCTGTGATGTGATTACTTTTAAGTGCTGTCCGGATAGAGATAAGTCAACATAACGGTAAACAGCCCGGAGAAACGGAATATCCCAAAGAAGAGAAAATATCACAGAAAAAGGAAAGATGTTCTCAGGACCAACAGAAGTCTCGTGTGTGGCACTATTGTCAAACGTCCTATAACTCCACAAACAGTGCAATCTCAAGAACGAACGTCCAGAAACACTAGCTCCGAAGCGAATGGTGAACAAACAGACAAAATAAACGACCAACCGGAGTGAACCGGGTGTCTGGTTTACGATGATATAGGTTCCGGTTGAACACAACTCAAATATGTGTTAATCTTATTATTACGCTTTCATTTCTGTAGGGCAATTCAGAGAATACTCTACCTACAACACCCCAATCTGGGTCACATTGTAACCACGTAAGTGGCTGTGTTGCTCATCAAACGCATTAGGACGATTGCCCGAGCGTAGTGCATCCTTCCGGAGCCCTTATTCTATGCCCACGGTTTCTGTAACGCACAACTTCTAGATTATACAGAACAGTATCTAAATGAGAAAGTAATGGGCTGCTATTACCCTAAATGCATCTACAAAAGTCACTGAATAATTGTCTCAATGTTGGGATTCGATGACTTAAACTTAATCGAGTTGCATCTGGATCTTGATGGCTACCGGAGAAAAAGGTACTGACGGACTTGTGGAACCACTGCTATAAATCACATCACATAAGGCAACGACAGGATATAACTTCTCCACAGTGTAAAGCCATACGGTTATACAATTCGTACACAACCATGTACAAATTGAGATAAACGGTTTGTCTTTGATGAATATCATTCTTGCTCATCTCAGGTGACAATATTGAGTGTACAGCGCAAGTGTATCGGCGGTAGAATGAAAATGTGATAAACATGAGCCGCTTATGGCCACACCAAGCTGAAAGTGGCTATTTACTGAGAAATAGGACTATGACCAGCCAACTACTTTGACAGTGAACTCAGAAGAGAGAGTTTGACAACGGAGTCCTTAGCTAAACTGAGACCTATACAACCGCGTTCAGACAGCACAACATACAAGTGAATTATTTGTCATACAACATCCGAATCATCAACATCGGAAGTATTGACGGTTGCACCGACACACGACTGTACGCACTGTGAATGACGCAACGGGCCTGACCGGAAACAGACACAAATATGACAAAGTGTTGCATATAGGAGTTTTCCCGTTTTTTTGAAAAAAACCTAACAACAGTACATGAGATATCTTGTACAATTACATTTTTAGACTGATTTGTTATTCGTGGGATCTAATAACTGATGGACTACCCCGACTGTTATCCGCATGTCATAGAAGAATTGTTTGAGCCGTAGCATTATCACCAATGAAATATCTCATCAATCTAACGGGAGAACATTAAAGGTGAATTTTGTTGTAATAAACCCTCAGTGTAGTCAAGAAAGTTGAGTAGATAGCGGCAGATGTGTGAACTGAATCACCATAATATTGTATTGTTGGGGTACTCACATTCATTCATTCATTGCAATCGAAATTGGAACATTTGAACATTTGAACACCATGGAAATGTACTGAGTCCATCAAACCAGTGGAGAAAATACACATCATCATTATCATGTTTAGCATCAAGTCGAGGCCATGGATATTAGGGTTTGAGTAGCTGGTGATTCTGTAAGTAGTCCATATACATAATGTCACAGTTAAGTATAAATGAAAACCATTGATGTGTTGCTGTTTACGATGATGATGGGACTTTCATATCAGCAACAAATCGCTTTAGTCATTGTTTACTTCATTAATGCACATTCGTAAAAGTGTAACAAGTCTGACCAGTGACAAAGCACTTCACCCAAAGAGAACATATCTTATGAGATGGGTGCCGTAAATCACCTCGTTCACTTGCTTTGCATAATCATATGTGTACTATATGAAGCGAGTGAACCAGGAGGAAATGCTTTGACAGTCGTAGGAGCTGAATCAGTCCAGCATAATGAAACGATTGGAATCATTTACAAACAAGCTAGCATTGTCAACACACGCACGCACATAGAATAGCCTCACCATACAGGGGAAGGAAGTCAGGACAATTAAGCCGTTTGGCATTAGGATAATGGTTAACGGTTCTTGTGCACACACACACACACGCACATATACGCGGTAGTTAATTCGCAAATGATCCAGCCTACTACGGCGGATAAAAATTGCGAAACAAGTGCATCACAAACATATGGCATGATACGTAGCAAAAAAAGTGAAACGTTAATATTTCAGACGAGCTTAATAAGCTAGACTGATCATATGCCCAAACGTACCAATCAACGTGCGGTAAAATATTGAAACAATAACCAATCAAAAATAAAACAACGTCTGGTGATCTGTAGCTTCCAAGAGGTGTTGCTTTATCTTAAGGTCTTCATAATAAAACTAACCTAACATAGGGCAAAGTTACAGATGACTTAAGTCACACATATGCCTTCCAAAATTAGCTACAGTATAAATAAAACGAGTTCTGACAAAGACACGGAGGCAATCTCCTTGAAACTTCATCTAAATTTCAGCGAAAGGACATGAAGATCGGTTCGGTCGTGTTCGAGCAGCCTCAACATCCAGAGGATGTGAACGAAATGCTTCGCCTGATACACGAACAACGTCCATTGCCCGGTGCAACTCCCAAATTCGGCCGGGCGTGTCTAACAAAGGTGCATGGATTCGCGACTTCCAGCTATTACGTGCATCTGGAACAACCACGTAAATGCATCGAATGGGATCGAACGCAACACCGTGTGTACAAGAAAACCGAATCAATCAGAAGCGCGCTGACCAGTTACACGATACAATTGCTTTACGACGATTTTGGAGATGAGCTCGTGAACTCAACCGGTGCGATCGTGGGACACATACAATTGGTCAGTTTCTCCCGCAAATCACGCAAAATGACTGATATAGAACTAGACTGCCCGAAGCAGAGCACTCAAGAAGGTGAGACGATGCGTATAGGGTTCGTGGTTGATCGAATCAAAGATGAAGTCCAATATCTGGCACGATGGGAGGATCGATGGGTGCAGTATTTCGGGGACACAAACCAAGTAGCGTTCATCGCGTTAAACGAGACCAACATGGACAGATGGGCATCCACACCAAACATGTGCCCACCAGAAAGGACCACGGTGGATTTTGTGTACGAATTAGACACACACAGCTTACGCGTAGTGGCTAACGACACGGATAGGATGCTGCTGAACGCCACGTTGAGTAAGCACCCTATGTGGTTGGGTCTCGAGGTAAGCGAAAGAGAATTATCTCAGAATCAACTGATTTTTTTCCCCATAAGTTTACATGCTGAGTGCGACGGCAACCTGATAACTAACAGAAACTGACAGTTGCAGAACTAAAACCTTATTGGCTAACATACTGAATCATTATAATAAACATGTGTCTGGCTGAAACTAGAATTTGAGAACCGTTGGCCACGTTCAGATGGGTATTGACAGTCTAGGATTCATGAATATGGTGTACTCGACGGTTACCCAGAGTTAATCAATACAAATAAAAGAGATTTTAAAAGGTTAACTGAATATCCATGAACCTTTAACTTTCCATTCAAACATTTTTGCCTATCGTCAACCTAACCCTAATATTTACCGCTTGTTGTACTGTTTGCACAAAACAATAGCTATGGTCTATCCATTCGAAGAAGTAGTCAATAGTTTCAGAAAATCCCAACAAACTTTTCATTATCTTGTGAATGATATCCTTTCGAAACTCCAGTGCCGAATGCCACTAGATGGTGTGCACACAGCTATACTCTTATCTTCTAAGATGTATTGCTCGTTTTCTTTTTCGTTTGTTTCTTCTCCTAGTACTTTCTACCGACAGCAGCAGTGTAGTCAATCGAGACGATATTCGATCATTGTATGAAACGTAAGATTTCTTAACGGTTACAATCTATTGTATACATTACTAAGCTCTTAATCGAAATCCATCGGTTACGCCCTTTCAAACACTTGTAAAAGAGATAAAACGAACATAGCTTTCTGATTTTCGAAATCGATTGATCTGTAAATGATACTCATCGAAGCAATTTGGTTTCATTAGTCGGTGATGACCAGCACGTTCATCCAAATAAAATTCAATACTACATTTTTGTTATACCTTTAATCCAGGAACAAAGAAACGTTGCCGACTTGTAATTGCGGGACAGACAATTTTCGACTAGTCATTCGATATTCTACTGAACTATTTTTGTATAAAAGCCTTGCTTACATTAGAAGCTGCCGTCATCTACTCTTTCATGTACACGAACAGGTCGATTTACGCAAAACTATGCAAGTCATAACCAGCAAGTAGGTGGCTCCTCCATAATTGCAGAATAAATTGTAGAATGCATGTGATTTTCTTAAAACCGTCAACACTCGATGAGAGTGTTGACGGTTGACGAAGAGTCAAGAAAGGTCAAACCTGCATAATACTGTCATTCCACTGATCCACATGGTATTGAGGTTTAATAAACCTACATCTTTACAACGTTATACCTAAAAGGCGGCATTTAATCATACGCGTATCACGACGGCTGAATGCTCATCCACACGCAGTAGTTGCCCTGACTCTCTTCCACATGATTACTGTTCGCCTTGGTGTTTATCCTGGTTCCAGATTACCATTCATTGCATTTTATGCACAGGGTAGGAGGTGATTTTAATTCGATCTCGCACGATGCTAGATGGTAATCCACAGCGTATGAAATCAGATAATCTACTACTCACCGACGTTATGAGTAGCTCGTTAAATATCTACACTGCTTTCTAGTTTTCATCCTGAATTGTCAGCAAACAGTAAGCCTGGCTAGTAATGCAATCGTTTGTCCCAACAGGTTCGTTGTAGAAAACGACCCTGTGGTTCCCTCACAGAGCCTATCCGAACAAACCAGCTGACGTAACCTTCGCAAGAATGTAAGTCATTGTTCGGAAGATCTGACAAAACCGAAAAAGCAAGCAAAAGTGAACCTGGTAAAGAAGGCTGCCTGTGTTGAAAGGTACCGTTTGGGAGTTTGACTTCCACAATAATTATGTGAATTGTGATTGATGCAACATGAAATTTGATAGAGTGCATGCATCACTGTACGATTTTCTCATTGACCAGGACGGGTAACTTACAGTGCAACCTGACTGTACGCAGTGGAATGTGTTACAAAAATAAATGATAAATTCAAAAACGCTGCTGTTGTGAGTTTTGCGGCTGACCACTTGAAAGGAACAACTAAGCGGACCAAATAGAATCAGTTATTGTTGAGGGGAACCTGATTACGCGTATGTATGTCTTTTTGCTCCACTACTCTCAAACTAGGTTGGCATTCGAGCTAACAACCGTTCACCAGATAGTGTCGACTGTGTAGTGAAGGATAGGGCCGTAAGCCATGGTCGGTGGCAAGGTTGTTGTTGTGCTCATTTCTAGCTGTTATTAGCTTCTGTCCACTTCTGACTTTCTTTTTAAAGGAAATATAAATAAATAAATAATCAAAATCACGAGCAGTGTAGAACTGATGGCAGATCTCTCTCGTTTGTAATCGCTATGCTTCTCGCTCTACGCTTGTTCCCCTAGTTTCAAGTTACTCTCTTTATTGAATGTGTCCATTCCATAATTTTGAATTTGCACTCAACCTCTTCACAGACTCGCGTATTTATGACAACATAGAATTCAGGCAGCGCTATCATCTCACTAAAAAGTTACCACATCACAGGAAACCCAGTAGGTCACAGATAGACTAATAAAGACTTAGAGAGGAGCATTTGAAGTAACCCGGGTTAAATCCAGTGACCACGATAGCTGGCATCATTTGCACGGTTACACCGGTTGAGAGTTCAACGAGACCGTTGCAACCCGCCGACATTTGCTGCGTTCCATCAGTGTAACACACAAAGAAGCCATTCACTTATACTCATACTGAGAGCAGACATAACAGTGACCAAACTCCACGCACATGTGCATTTCAGATATTCGTTGACCAGAACGCTTCGCTTTGCGTCGGTTGCTTTGTCTACGTGCAAATTGATCGCCGCGGCGTGCATCACAATCGCCCGACGCAATGGCCAGCCGTGGATTCGGCTGTGAATGAGTGGAGTCAGATTCACTACCCTCGACAGGCCAATTCCAAGGCCATGTGGACTGCGATTGTGAGCATCATTCAGACATGCGAGAGACGCGTCGCACTCAGACCAAGCCCGAAAAACTTACAACGTCGCCTACTGGAAATAACGAGAAAATTGGCAAATCCAATCAACCTGTCGGTAAGTACTAACATAATACACGCTTTATAGTTCGCATGCATATCACGTACAGACCAACCCTTAGGATAGCCTGCACAGGTCCCTCGTATAGTCAACTATGGACTCGAACGGCTCGAAAAATCATAATCAGCAACTTTGTGCAAGCGGTTTGCAAGACGCCTGATTGATGGGTTCAAACGAGAGTTAAGCTGGTAGCAATGAAATCTACCAGCAGATGCATTTGTTTCTATGAGACATATTAAATCGTAGGTGGGCTAGATATCGTCAAGCTAATTCGAGCCCAGACATAGTTGAGACAGTAAGGTCTGGAATTTGCAAGCTAGCGGTCGCTAGTCCGAATCGCTGCAGAACTACTTTAAGATTTGATCAACATAGTCCGACAGCGATCAGTAACTCGCAGTCTGATGCTCATAGAGCTGGCTAATGAAACAGTGTGAAGTACACGAACAGCCGGGATCTCAATAGATTTCGGAAATTGAGCAACTTTAGAACACAGTAATGGGAAAAACTTCGAAAGGGAAACACGATGATACCATGACCAAACGGTTCCATAAAAATAAAATACTATAAACCTCAAAAACAATTGTGAAATGTAACTGGCTCACACACTTCAATCACCGTCTGTTTACGTTCTCTAACAGGTAGCCATAATCGGCGCTGCTTCGTTTTGCCCACCTGGACAGTATATGCCTTACGGTACGCCCGCGGTTTGTGTCGAATGTCCTCCAGGAACGCAGTCACGTATGTTGAACGAAAACACTAGTTTTCCGGTTCATGTGTGTGAGCAGTGTCCACGTGGAACATACCAAAGTATTCCCGGACAGACTAAATGCAGCAAATGTGCACCGGTAAGTCTGTTACTACGGTTTGGTAGCTAAATAAGTCACAAGCTGAAAACATGGATGATATATAAAAGGGGAATTGTTAGGATAGTACAAAAGTAACGTTACTAACATTGTGCTATCTGTATATTGTTTCTAGTCAGATAATGGCCCGTATGGAACGAGTGCACTCCTCGTAAAATACCAAGTAGTTAATCGATGAGCCTTCAACTGCAAGTTAAGGCAGGTATTAACAAGATAAGTTAAGAGCCACTTAATTCACTTAAACATCAGAAATGGACGATAAGGAAAACGTTAGAAAATCGGACTTAATAGTGTTGGCGTGTCAACTTTCCCTCTGAACTGCCCATGAAAGATAGACTAATAAAGAAGCAAGAGTTTTAGAAATGTCGTTTCATTCCTGAACAATACAGAGATGTGTGTTTACGATCGTAAGTTAAGTACAATATACTGGAACTTCAATTGCACGAACACAGTTATCAGCATAATCGTAATTGCCATCATCCACAGCATTGCGTCAGTGATCGACACAGATTTGTAATTACCAGACAACCATTTAAAAAAAAAAAACAAGATCTGGTTTCTAGATAAAAGATCATGGACAGGACCTAATTTCTACCAAAGCCTTATATCTGATATCAAAACGCGAAACACCAAGATAATTACATCATGCAAACAATCAAGCTGAAAGCGAGAGTAAACGGCATCCACAGTCTGGCCTCATTAATTGCAGACAAATAAGTCCAACAACGACATTATTAATGCCATTGAGCTTGGCTGAGTACGTCCATTCCTAACGGCTCCGAACACAGAATGTGAGTTATAAGGATCTCAGCGCGGGAGACAAACGCGACACACAACAGGTAGTCCACTCACAGCTCTTCTCATTTTGCAATGTCTAATCGTCGTTGATTGGGTCTGCAACTTATGCCAGGAGGTTGGGACACCGATGTTAGGTGCCCGGCGTGGCACATAATCAGTCAGCGTCCTCAACATATGAATTAACCACCTAAGTCTATGTGGTGGATTATGAAACTGGAGGTGCGAGTATTGCAACGCTCGGCCGAACACCTCAAGACGGAGGAGGTACGCCCAAAAGCCCACAGCGAGCGGATCGGGGACAGCATGGGTGACCGGATGGGTCATCGCCCAATGAGATCTGACCAACGGACAAAAAATAACAGACGGAAAACACCCCGATAGAAGGCGTCGGTCGCACACCGGGTGTGCTGAGGATCGGAATTCCGGTTCATATACGTGAGCGCGCGCGTAGCATGGCAACCAACGAGTTGGACACTAAAGACTGTGTTTTATTGGACGCCTTTTCGCCACACTGGTGCCGCGTCCTGAACACAACGTAATGAAGTTGCCATAACCAAACCAATTTGGTGATGGAGACGTGGAAGAGGGGCTGTCGGAATTTGAGGCGATTGCAGCATGCAACGGATTGAAAAACGAACCACAACTTTTGACGGCATTAGGAACACTATTACCCGGACGGGCAAAAGCTGTATATACCTTGAACAAGCAAACCAAGGGCGCAACATCGTATCAAGAAATACAGACCACACTGATTCAAGAGTTTATAAAGGAACAAGACCGACAACGGGCGATCGATCGGTTTTATAGTGTCGGATTTTGCGACACTCAAGACCCCCTGGTTCACTATCAGTACTTATTACGACAATTTACATTGGGCATACCGGAGGCAGATGAGAAAACGAGGGACAGATTGGTGAGGGAGCGATTTATCCAGAGTTTGCCGCCGGAGTTTCAGGAGAGCGTTCGGATGGCCGGGTCTTGTGGATCACGGACATCGAACGGCTTGTCGGAATTGCACAGCGCCAACCCGTACGAACGCAAGAGGGACGGCTGGGAGTCAGGGAGTTCGAACAGAAAGTGGAGCAGCTGACGAAGGCAGTGGAAGGTTTGAAGACGAATGTGGAACCAAGAGAACGATAAGTTAGACAAGCACGTGAACAACCTCACCGTAATCATTGTTTGTTTGCAATGGAGTGGGACACTGATCGCCAGTGCCCTAACAGACGTCTTCCTCCTAGTTGGTCGGTGGTAACGGGTTATCATGGGGGCGTTACACGGGCGGAAGTTCTGATCGAGGGAGAACAAAAGTAGTAGATACGGAGGCGGATGCGTCGATTACAAGCAGAGTGCGAGGATTGCCCGTTAAGTCCGGTAACTGGCATGTAGTTACGGTCACAGGGACGGCGTTAAAGGTGCTGGGGACTCAGAACGTTGGGCTTCAGATAGGTGGTGTCAGGCTACCCACGCAACGTTAGTGATTGATAATGTGAAAGGGACGATAATACGTGCCGATCTGCTACGTCGACTGTAGGAAAGTGTAGACCTGGAGAGGAACGAGTTGCGTGTTGATGGCGATGTCGTGAAGTTACATCGTGAAGATACGAAGGATCAGTGCCGAATAGGTAGCGTCTCGGTGAAATCTCTGCCAGAGTATCCTATCCCAGACATTCAGCAGTGTTTTAATGAGTTTGCTGATTTGTTTACCAACGCGGATCATCATCATCATCATAGACAGCAATACATCAGTGGTTCGCACTGATGCTTAACTGCCACACAACCATGAAGAAGAAGAAACAAACCCTGTTTAGGAAGAGAGAAAAAAGGGAGAGGGGAGGGGACCTAACCACTAAAAAAGAGCTACGTCT
>JTDE01021777.1:12294-27347 GCA_014338405.1 Paragonimus skrjabini miyazakii | reverse complement strand
TGGGTGGCAGTGTACCAAAACTGTAACGTTTTCCGGAAGAAGATGCCAACCTCCTTCCAACCCCACAACCTGGAGGACCAGGAGACTGGTTTGTCAGACCTCTACCTATTGGCCTGCCTGGCATGAGTGACTCTATCGGTGTGTTGGCCACACCGTCCAGTTTAGCCCAATAGGTCATAGAGATGCGCAAGCCGTCACACCGCGTCAAGGTCCAGTCTCGTTGTGACAGAATGATCAATACGGATTCTGTACATGGATGGAACACTCGATAGACTTACAGCCGGGCGTGGAATGCAGACCAGTATATCGGCGGATACCAATCAAGTTGATTCCGGAGATGGAAATGCAATTAAAGGAGATGTTGGAGAAAGAAATCATTCAAAGGACAAGCAGCCCATTTTCGTCACCGGTTGTGTTGACTAGGAAGGCGGATGGAACTTACCGATTTTGTGTCGACTTCATAGAGTTGAACTGAGTGACGATCAAAGATGCGTTCCCGATGCCTCAGATGGAGGAGATTTTTGCACAACTGCATGAAGCTAGAGTACTATCCCTCATACATTTACGTTCCGGATACTGGCAACTACCAATGGCACGGAAAGACAAAGCGAAGACCGTCTTTTGTGTGAAGGGACAGCAGTACGAGTTCCTGGGGATGCTTTTTGGCCTATGCAACGTTCCAGTTACCTTTAGACGTCCCTTACTTCGCATTCTTGAGGGTCAGAAGGGAGTAACCGTATACAGAGACGATATCGCATTTTGCAATACGGTATCGTAACACGCAGACAGACTGCTAGCAGTGTTACAACGAATCGACGCAGCCGGCCTAGAACTGAGTAGTAAGAAGTGCCGGACAGGCCGCAGTTCAATCGTCAGCATGGGACACATGGTTGGTAATGGAGAAATCCAACCACTGCCAGAGAAGTTGACAGCCATCAAGAACTTCCCAACATCAAAATCGAAGCGGCAACTGAGGTATTTCCTCGGAATGATCGGTTACAATTCGAAATTTACGCCAGGGTTCCCTCAGAAAGCATACCCACACTTCCAACTGCTGAGGGAGAACAGGAAATTTGTATGGACAGATGACTTGGAGGTGGCGTTCAACGAACTCAACCAGGAGGCTGCCAGCATTCGAGGATACCTGACGATCCCCAAACCGAATGAGCCATTCACAATGTCAGTTGATGCAAGTGGTGTCGCAATCGGGGCAGTTCTGTCACAACCGTCGGGAACAATTGAGTATGCCAGCCGAATACTGACGGAAGCAGAAAGAAAGCATTCCACCACGGAGAAAGAGTGCCTAGCGATCGTCTGGGCGCTGGAGAAGTGGAAGACCTATATGATAGCGACCACCTTTTATGTGGGAGTGTCTGCACCTGGAGAACGGCCACCTCGCGATCGACGTGGAGGTGCAGAGGGGGCTGCGACCTCGAAGACAGCCATTTATTCCAGTGGGCCAGAGGGAACGTGTTATTCGACCGGTACACACAGATGTTCACATGGGACGAGAACAAGTGTTCGAACTACTGCAGCGAAGGGTATTTTGGCTCCCGATGCGGAAAGGTGTTATTGATTTCATCCGAGCCTGCCCCCATTACCAACAGAACCGAGAGACGATGATGACAACACCGCCGAAGCAATCCATCGTAAAAGATCAGGCCGCGCACACCTGGGGTATAGACATATTTAGTTTACTCCCAACGAGTCCAAAAGAAAATCGCTATATAATTGTTATGAATGACCAACTCATACGATGGGTGGAAGTCATTCCAACGGCAGATCAAACGAGCGGAACGGTTGCACACGCTTTCATGAACAACGTCCTGGCTCGCTTTCGAGTACCTCACAGAATTATCACAGACCGGGGCTCGTGTTTTGATGGGCGGCAATTTCAGGAGATGCTGAATAATTGGGGGGATTCAGCGCCTGAGAACATCGTCGTACCATCCACAAACGAACGGGTTGATGGGACGATTCAATCGTACAATGAAGGAATGGCTGAATAGTATACACAATAACTGAGAAGAGAGATTACCGGAAGTTTTGTTTGGATACCGCACGACGAAGCATGCAACAACTGAAAATTCGCCATTTGAGCTGAAATACAGGAGGGAATCAAGGATTCTCTTGGATGTCTGCGTGTCCAAAGACAGAGAGGGGCAATTATTGCCGCAAGAACGCCAACACCTCGAACACCGTGCGTTTGAACGGACAACAGAAAGACAACGCCGGAATAAGCAAAGATATGACGTGAGGCACAACACACATAAATGGCGCCTGTTCAAGGTAGGAGACCTAGTGAAAGTAAGAGACTACGGTCGATCAGAAACATCCGGCCCCGGCGCTGAAAAACTTAAAAGGCGGTGGAACGGACCATTTACCATCATGAACTGCAGGAATACGAGCTCCCAAATTAACTAAGGTCCTCGTAGGCGATGGATCAATGCTGTACACTTGGCACCCTGGTACAATCGCGGCAAGTTCCTTAAAGAAGGGGCGAGTGTGATGGATCAAACCGAAGGTGCGAGTATTCCAACACTCGGCCGAATACCTTAACGCAGGAGGAAGTACTTCCAAAAGCCCATAGCGAACGAATCGGGGACAGCATGGGCGACCGGATGAGTAATCACTCAAATGGATCGGACCAACGGGCGAGGCATGACAGGCAAAATAGAATGGACGACCAGACTGGGGGTGCGATTATCTCAACACTGGGAGGAATATCTCGACACGATCGCAGAATACGGTCAAAGCCCACAGTGAATAAATTACGGACAACACGAGCGACCGTACGTGGCATCGCCCAATGAGATCGAACCAACGGACGAGGAATGGCAGGCGGAAAACCCCCGACGGAAGACGTTGGTCACACACGTACACAAACCGGTCAAAAGTGCACACAACGTGTGAGTGGAAACCGGAGGTACTGTGGACCGGAATTCTGATTCAAACGCGAGCGCGAGCGCAGTATGGCAACCAGCGAGTTAGACAACGAAGACTGTGTTTTATTGGATGTCCTTTCGCCACATATGTATCATCAGAGTGAATAAACGAACTTGTTTGACCCTCAACACCAAATTGTCTGCTTAGTGATCATCATCATTATCATCATAGACAGCAATACATCAGTGGTTCACACTGATGCTTAACTGCCACACAACCATGAAGAAGAAGAAACAAACCCTGTTTAGAAAAAGAGAAGAAAAAAGAGGGAGGGGAGGGGACCTAACCACTAAAAAAGAGCTACGTCTACATTCAAACATACAACATCAAAGCGCCTACACCTTGCAAACAAACAACCGAGCTGTAAGTGAAAGTAAGGCGTCATCAGCAAGACAGCTTCCTTACGGCTTTCACTGCCCTGCGTCATTAAGTGCACTTACTTCACAGACAACTCGGCCAAACAACGACAACATTCACGCCACTGAGCTCGGTTAGCCGCCATCTCACCTAAAGTTTCAAGCCACCGAACAGATGAAGATTAACCACGTTCCGCAAACACATAATGATATTGTTCTCACGGATGTCTCATGTACGTGACCATCAAGCTCCAGACAGATGTTACTATATTGCCAGAGATGACCTAGATTAGCGAGGACTGTTCCAACCTTATATATACGGACCTCAGGACCAACCTGGAAGCATCTATCACTGCTAGTGTAGCTTCCCAAGTGAACAAACTGGCCAGCTATCTCTACGACTTCAGTGGCCAGTCAAAAACAAAAGTTGTCATCACAAGTTTGAGAAAACGCCTCGCACTTTGAAGCTCTAAATAGCAAGTGATGAGACTGAATGACGCAGGAGATATTAATCAACAAAATCTGATTCTCGTAGAATCCAGTACTAACACATTTGAGTAGTCTAGCGCTTGAAGGCAAATGTTCGGTAGTGGAATTTAGTCAACCATCTAACACTCAGTAATAAACTCTACAACACCTCATGTTTTGCATAGTTTAAAAAGCCTAGTGACCGGTTTTTAAGGTAAACCAAAAGCAACTTTCGTCTGGCAGACAAATTTTGACGTCTAACAGCAAAATAAACGACTCGACAGATTGAGACATATAAACGATTGCATGTATTACGTGCAGAGATATGGTAATACTTTCTAATGACAAAGGAATCAGTTAGAGTAAGCTAGAACACTTCAGTTCACATGCGATAGTGTGGTCATTTAGTCAAGTACATAAAAATATTTCTGCGTAAATTTGGCATTCGTACTGTTATGCATTTACCACCTGCAACAACCAGGGGCAAAGCACACTCGCACGAGGAAGCTGGAGTCGAGGTTCGTGCGGGCCAAATGTGACCACCGATGGTATTTTTGTATCAAACACTCGCGGAATTCCGATTAAAGGCGAGCCCTACGTGATGGTCGAATTGCCATCGACCACGAAAGACCAAACTTACGACTGGACCAAAGACGAGGACGAAGACGAATTCCAAACCATCGAAGGCCCCGGCGAACTAAACATGGTCAGCACGGGACGTCTGGTATTCAACATGGTCAGTCTAGTGCTCTTGCTGGGCTGTATCATGGTCTTTGTAGTCACATCCAAGGGATATATGCTCATCTGGGTATCGCAAAAGACAAGACGTCGACGTCCAACCATGTCAGACAAATCCAGATCTACTGAAAATATAGCCAACGAACCCGGACGAAAGCAGTATACATGGGCTGTGCCAGATTCGACCGGGGAGGTGACACACCGATTTCGAGGCAGAGCTTCGAGCAGCCGGCTATCTAGTTCCAAATAAGGTTTGGATTTCTGTCCGCTATCGAACTATGATTATGCGGAAATCATCTGCCCAAACGATTATACCAGTGGTTTGGAAGGAATAGTTCTGGTGAAGAATAACAGTCTAAACACAATGGAATGAAATAAGCTAGTTTTGAAATGGTTCATCGTGCGAAGACAAAAAGTGCAGAAGGGTAAACGTATCTGTTTGGGTTCGAGTTGCTTATAATGTTACTGCTAATAGCTAGTCGTCACAGCAACAAACACCATGCGGTGTAGCACTAAGGGTTAACGAAATATAAACAATCCATCTGAACGAAAACCCACGCGATTATCGGAGTGGAGCGACCGAATGCTTACACTAACAGCACAGTTCGAAGTTTACGCACAGTTCTGAAGAAATTCGGGACTCGGATAATAAGCTGAAGGCACGTTCATGTCCTTCAACCATGCGCGCTAGTCACATTCGGATTCCGGAAGAACCCGAGTGACGCCGCCCTCAATGATGCAGCTAATCATTTTCGTGTAGATGGTCACAATGGCTTGACTTCACTGAGATGGTGCATGATCGTTGGTTGGTCGATTAACCACCTGCTGCACGGAGCACGTAAATTGAGTCCGTCGAAAATTCGGATCACGGCGTGACGACCGCGCACGATCACACTGCGCGAACATGTGCTCATAGTATGTTCCGAGTTAGGAGGGGTTTCAATATCACAAACGACAGCAGAAACGCACTGTGAACGACAATACTTCTGAAGATAAACATGATCGGAGAGCGGTGCCGGTATTTTTCAGCTAACTCAAATGCCGACGAGCTCGACTTTCATGTTGGACATAAAGCTTGTTCACTGAACATAATTTGTTTTGAGCAACTCTCGATCAGCTTACCAACCATGCCCGTGAGCATGTGGTGCAATGACCACCAGCGAAAAAAACGAAGATTCTCGGGGTGCGAACAAGTGAGCTTACCTACCGATGTCATTGAGCATTATGGAATAGGAGCAATGTGGACAATAGGAACATGCTAAAAGCACTGCAATATGAGCTAATGAACTCACCGATTCCACGGCTCCATGATGAATCGCGATAGTCCATTGTCGCGTAGGGAACTCAGCAATCGGTTCGCCAGATTGAGCATCGTAGACGGATAAAGCGAAATTGTTGAATGGCTAAGACAATGGAAAACCAGACAAAAATGCAATAGGCAGGATAAGTTAAGCGAGCAATGACACGCCCAAAGATACGCATGAATGGGCGTTCATATGATAAACCAGACAGCGTGTACTAAACAAAGAGAGGTAAATTGTATTCAACCTGGTGTTTTCTATGTGCATACGACTGGCGTTACCGGTTTTCGGATTGGTCTCTCACAGTGACTGAAGTCAAGAATGTCGAAAATATAAGGCACGAAGAATTCCAATAAAGGCATATATACTGAGGTATTCTATATGGAATTAGAAAGAAAAACAAACATTTAAACTTGGATCGAGAATCGGACAAAATCCACGGCATACAATGCAACAAAAAAACCTAAAGAAAACAAAAGATAGCATATCAATATGGCACAGGTTTCTGAAAATGAGAGTAGGTGATTTACTGCATGACGGGGTCCGACAGTTGATACGAACGAAAAAAAATACATAGTTGGCTTAACGCGTAATGCACTCGTCACCTTTGTTGTTGATGGGTTGTAACAAGACTAGTACGGACTACAGCGCATGTAGGAAAGGCATGGACAGGTCATTCGAAACAAGATCCTCGTTTTCTTAGCTCTAATAGCCAAAAGCTGGAAGCACGGGTAAACTAAGAAAGCCTGAAAGGTCATCAAGCATTTCCTGTTTAAACCCGGTAGCCTACCAATATCAGACCCATAAGTGTATGTGGCATGATAACGAAAGTCTTGTGGCGTAAAAGGTGGATATTCCTTCAGAAGCACACAACTCACAAAGCCTAGGGCTGGGTTTCTTGTCTTACAGTTGCGTGACAACTGACTGTCAACAAGTTGGTGTCAACGAATACGATTGTTACAGTTTAGAAGAGAATCAACAGTGAAAATACATCCTGTCTATGTGCGACAAGTGCTTGGATAGCTAAGCCAGGAAGCCATGTTGGGAGCTCAGAAATTTCACATTTAGACTTAGTTATCCATCTAATCCACCGTGCCACCTGAATTCCACCAAGAGATTAAGGATATTTACTACCCAAGCAAGATTCCTCAAACAGTTCACGGTGGAATCCAACAAAACCACTGTTTAGCACTGAACATGTACGACTGGTAAACAGTGTGAAAGATCTAATCAATCTGAAAAGACACAACTGTAGAAAAACTAGGCGTCGGCTAGACTCGAATCAGTCACAGAAACAGTATGCTCAAATGCGGCAAGAACTTTACCGCATGAGCTACTGGAGCGTATTAATTAACATCAAATACCAGTGGATAGCTGAACAGCCATGAGAGCCTTCAAGATGTTTCTTCATCTTTACCACCGGCAGCTACATATTGATGTTTGACACTGACGCTCGATTATGATATATCCACAAAAATATCAGACAACTACGGTACAGAAAAACAACAACAAAAGAGTTTGATTTAACTCATAAAATCGATATGTCTAAACTAAAATACATCACACTAGGATGCTCACATCTTACAAACAAAGATCTCGGTTAAAAACGGAGGAAAGTCGATATCTGCTTACCTGTTCGATTTCTTGAAAAGCAGTAAACAGGAAATCCCGACCGTTCCACGAGGCCAGGTAAGCAAACATAGCCTGAAATACATACAAACACAAGAGAGATTATTAAGCCAAACAAAACTGGGATGAAGTCACATAAAAAGCTGACTGAATTCGTTCTATAAAACAATGTGTTTCAAGCAGCATTTAAGTGGTTTTAGTTGACCTCCATACAAGAATGGGAAAGCAACCAGCAAAGCATAGCTCAAAAAAAGCAAGTCGGTGGTATTGCTTCCATAACATGAATAAACTCAGATGTTTGTGTACACATGGGACACAAAAATTCATAGAATAAAAGAAAAAAACGGAAAATAAATAAACGATTACAATTTCGAAAGAAACAATTGGCTTAGATAGCTGCCGTTGTACACTTGTTGCACAGGCCCACTGCCGTGGTAAATTCAACATACCTATGTCACGCGACCCAATATTTATGCTGCCGAGTCTGCGACGACTCGCGGGTTAAACAGGATAGTAACCACATCCTGCACCGTTTACATGATCCGAAATGAGTTATGAATTTGAGTAACTCAGTCGGAAGTAGTAATGTCACGACCATTAGTCATACATCATGATTAGGCCGAATAGGTTTAAGTAGGCTGTTAGAAGATGGAGGACAGAACGATCTAACTAAGGAAGGCAACCAGAAAGGCCGTGCAAATGTTAATCAAACAGGTTGAAGGGTATATGGATTCCCCAAAGACTTGAAGGCAGACACTCGATAAAGACAGTTTGTGGAGAGAACCGACTGCTCTTCATTATTGGGAAAACAAATCGATTTGTCTCCAGACCGACCCTGAACAACGTGTCAGATTAGAATTGAATTACATGTCTTGCACTATGGAAATGAGTTACTGCCCTTTACAGAACGACAACAGCAGATAGGATAGCGTTGGAACTATCGAGCAGTGCACAATGAAGAACGGAATTGACCCATCCGTCAGTTCAAAGACCATGCTAGCCTCACAGAAATTATGAAAAACCTTGAAACACTATCATCATAACTTATGTCGGTGAAATACGCAAGGAATTTGTGAAGCGATTAACGCACCAGGCAGCAGAAAATTGTTGACTGCAATGAGACTAATCGGTGCGTCCAATACTAACATATCCAGTTTGAGGGGATTCGTTAACCCAACGTGCACTTTACGACGCCAGTGTGATCGCTCACACTGGTGATACGAATTAGCAGAATCAGTAGGCGAGATTTCGTACTGCTCAAATGCTATCTGGTAGTGGACATCTAGGTATGTGCTGAAGATGGTGTATGCAGACAGAACCGAAAAATGACCTAGCGCTTGCGGCGACGTGCGTCAGCCGACGTCTTTTGACAGGTCATTTCAACAAGGGTAATCGGAACACGGATATCGTCAACCATAAATTTAATTGATCGAATCCTACGGCGTATACTGGAGACAATTAGGCGATGACTTTCTGCCTTCCGCAGCCAACTTCGGAGGGCATATCTACCTAATGAAGCCCGATATAAACCAATTATTAGAACAGATGCGCGATCCACGTCTGTAGCATCATCATCATAGACAACAATACATCAGTGGTTCACACTGATGCTTAACTGCCACACAACCATGAAGAAGAAACAAACCCTGTTTGGGAAGAGAGAAGAAAAAGGGAGAAGGTAGGGGACCTAATCGCCAAAAATAGCTACGTCTATATTCAAACATACAACATCAAAGTGCCGTACATCTTCCAAACAAACAACCGAGCTATAAGTGAAAGACGGAAGACGAACCCGATCTACAGTGCTCAATCCCTTTGTGAACGATTTCATTTGTCTACGCCACGTCATCATTTGTCCACCTCGCACCTTACGCCAGTCGGCCGCAGCGTCGGCAAACAGTGTTTGGTGGGGCAAACGACTAGCTGGCATCCTTCGTACATGACCTAACCACCTAAGTATGTGCAAATGTAGTGACTGAACGAAAGAACTCGTTTGACAATCACTGTCAAACACCCGCTTTCTAACCTCGTCGTTGCTAACTTGCTGGTGCCATCCGGTACGAGCGATTGAACGCAGACATCGGTGGTCGAATACCTGGTGGCGGTTCACGACTTCAAACCTGAGCGACCAGGTTTTGCTGCCATAAAGTAATACAGCCCTCACTGTTGTCTGATATATGCGACCCTTACGTTTCAGAGAGATACCTTTTTGTCGCCATAAGTGCCTCAGATTAGTAAACATCGCCCTAGCCTTAGAAATACGCGCCTCTATTTCATTCCATACACCTCCGCCGCCCCCGCTGATGCAGCTTCCTAGATATACAAACCGGTCAATAACTTCCATGACATCATTATCTAACATTAAACCTATGTAATCAGAGCAATCTTGCAGAAGTACTTTGCATTTCGAGGCTGCAAAGCGCATTCCGAAGTATTTAGCAGAACGCGAAATAGCACTCAGCGTTGCTTGCGCCGCTTAAAAGTTGTCAAACAGCAACACCTTGTCGTCAGCATAATCAAGATCAGTTAGCCTTCCACCAGGTAGGAGGTCCACATTGGCATCATTTGAGTGCCACAGACAGTTCTTCATTATTTCGTCCATGACGAAATTGAACAAAAATGGTGAAAGGGGACAGCCTTGACGAACGCCGCTCCTGGTGCTGAAACTGTCAGACAACTCACCGTAAACCCTAACCTGTGCAGAAGTATGGGAATAAAGCGCCGACAGTATGTTCACACACTAGGTCGGTACACCCCTGCGTTTAAGCGACTCTAAGAGTGTAGATCGATCCACCGAATCGAACGCATCTTTATAGTGGAGAAAAATGGCAATTGTTGGCCGGCGATATACATGACGCTGCTCCAGAATTTGACGAGGGGTAAAAATATGATCAATACATCCCCGGCCAGGACGAAACCCTGCCTGTTCTTCCCTAATGTTTAACTCCCGAACTGCAGTGAGTCGACGAAGTATAATGGATGCCGGAACCCTAGAAATGATTGGGGTCAAACTAATTTCTCTATGGTTTTCACAAGAGATCCTGATACCCTTTCTGAATATAGGAACTATTATCGCGTGACCCCAGCACGGAGGGATGGTCTCCGTCGACCACACAAGTTGAAACAGCTGACTCAAGGCCTCGACTAACACCTCCTCACCTTCTTTAAAATGTGCCGGTACGAGATCATCTGGACCAGCAGCCTTATTACGGTTGAGAGCCGAGATGCAACTGCGAACCTCAGTCTCAGTGGGTGGTTCTAAATCTACCGACCAGGGCATTACATCAGAAGTTTGTGGAGGCAGCACGGTAGAAGCAGGAGACCAGCTAAATTGACCCTCAAAGTGTTCCGCCCAGCGTTCCAACCTACTGGACTTATTATAAATTAGTGTGCCATTTGCCTCGCTGATAGCTTCACTGACAGACGGTCGCTTGGGACCAGTGGCACGGATCAGCTTAAAGAGTTTGCCGCTGTTCCCTAAGGCAAAAGCGATTTCCATTTTCTTAACTTTTTCCACTAACCAGGCCTCACGATCAACCTTTAGACTACGTTTCAATTTCCTACGGATATCTCTTCTAGACTTATTATGTGAACTACCAGGAGGAATCTTCCGTCTGGCTTCTAACAACTCCAGATATTCCCCTGAAATCCTATGTTTGTCAAACTTATGTACCCCTATGCCGCATACTACAGTGCCTGCTTTCTGAATAGCTTGTGAGATTTGTGTCTAGCAGCTATTAGGGTCTTCGGAGTGAGTACCACAAAGGCAGCTTTCGAAACTAGTTTGGTACTTATGCTTTACAGATGGTAAAGCCAGTTTCTCAACAGTCAGTCGTTGCTGTCGGTGGGATCGTTGTCCAGCAAAAGTAACGACAGCGTACGAACGCATGATCCAAATTCAAGCATGTGCTCCAATAAGAACAACAGTCTTGAATGGAACCCCGCCACCTGTAACTAACAGCTATGTGGTCTATCTGAGACCAGGCCTGGTTCGGAGCAGGCGGGCGCCAGGTATAGCAATGACGTGAACGATGCCTAAAACTAGTGCTGGCTAAAAATAGTTTATACTCAGTGCACAGCTGCAACAATCGCCCTGAGCACCAGCAACAGCTACCACACTGTACTTCAGTTTATATAAACAAACATACTAGTGTGGATTTGAAACATCACACAAACCGTTCATAACTCAATGTGTGCCTCCTGAATACTTTATTATATATGTGTAAAAAGGAGCACACTGAGTAGTGAACGATTTACTGTGACGTTTCAAATACACCCTAGGATCCGTTATCAAACAAATAAATGAGTTGTAATATATATATATATATATATATATATATAGTTCCGGACAAATGAGTGAGGTGGCAGTATTAGACAGATCATTAGATTAAGCCTCAAATCGTACGAATGTCAAAATGCGCATTCGGTTTTAAAGTACAAAATTACGTATTTTACCAAATCTAAATCAACTGAAAAATTAGTTCAATGCCACCAACACAGAGATACCCAAGAAGCGTCACAGCGCTTCCCTTCGAAAGAGCCTTTTTGGCATATGGAGCGCGGTTAAGTAATTTACGTCCAACTTACATGATAGTGTTATTTGCGTTTTACCTCAGTGCTCTGGGTTGCTGCTTGGGTTTTCAATCCATCCTTCATGAAGCTTTTAGGGTATTCTGGTTCCTGTTTTTTGAGTTCGGATGATTTGCAACATGTACCTAAACATGAGAACACTGAGTGCATGCAGCTGTTAAAGTGGCAGACCGAACGATTACTGTTGAACTTTGGAGCAGCATTCGTTGGTGTCAACTAACGACAGACTGTGGTTATCACCTTGTAATCCGGTCCTCCCAATAGCGACCAGAGTCAGACAACAGAAATGTACCTATAGGTTAGATTTCAATGTGCGCTTCCTTGATTAATCTATCAAAATTCCTTATGCGAGGAAGACACTAGAGTGTCTCTTTTCTGCAGGAAGACTTAGCTGAAAAAACGTAAAAACGTATCCGTGAAGAGTTCCATCAACTGTAGTAGCCTTTCTGAGAAAGCCATGACCTACCGTAGAGACCGTCATCTCCGATGAGTAGCAGCTGTAAGATTTCTATAACAATGCTGTTTTGCAGGGTAGTGAATATCGAAGTAGCAATGACAGAAGCCATGTGATATGTATGTACGCATGAATATAGAATATATAGACTCACATTTTTCAGTAAATACTTCTGAACCAGTTGACCGGAGGCATTCAATTCATACACAGCACCCGAACCTGTCGATGAGGTGACCAGAAGGCGAGAAGAATCAATCCGTTGAATGCGGGTTGCCAACTTAATCAACAGGGTGGGAAAGCAACAACAAAACAATAACGGGGTGTGAAGGATCAATAGGAGTAAGATCTGTGTCGTACGAAATGTCGGTTTAACAGAGTTGCTTCCTGCTGAAGTAAACCGATGTATCTGTAAATCTGAACAGAACTAGGTCGTCTGAAGTAAGCATGGGTATTCGCAATATGCAGCTTTGCAGACGCAATGATAATGTCAATCGGACAAAACCACTCCCGCCAGAGATAGTTTCAACGAAGTAACACAAACGTGTTTCCACAAACTTTCCGGTCCGTTTCAATTCAGTACAGTTCATTTAGACAACGGAGACCGAAAACCAGCTAGTGACTAGTAATAGGGACCGAGGAAAAGTACTCCAATAGGCAAGTAATGAATGCTCCCAACAACTCAGATCTAAGTGACAACAATTAACGCTAATATTGCAATGTTACCGGTCAGATAGAGAACAAACATAGTAGAGGTGCCATATTTGACAGTCACACAACGTGAGTTGTTGGACGATTGCAGCCTAAAATCGCCGCAATGTTGATACTTTCTGGTAGAGAAAGAAACTCGGTCAAGTCTCTCATCTTTGCACCGGTTTCTTTCAGGAAAGTACTCGGAAAAACACATTGAGTAACGGAAACTGCCGTGATTTATTCCTATAAACGGTATTTTCGCTAGAGACAGAAAGTGATTTTTCCGTATCCAGCTTCTTATTCATCTCTCCACTATTTGGTTCAATGATTACACATGTGCATAACAGAGCTAAACATACGTAGAGTTTAACAAGTAATGACCACATAGAGTGGCAAACTTGCCATAGTATAAGGAAAAATAGGTAATGTGCAAAATGGACAAGGAAAAAACGTAAAGGGATAAAGAGGAAGAAATCACCAAGAGTTAAATACAAGTTGGCGTCCACAAAGCTTTCATGAATAATACCAGTGGGTGGTATCAACCACCCTAAAATTTACTCGACACTAGCGAGGCTCATGCACAATCGGCCATTCTGCTTCAATCGCTGTGATACAGTTTGCATGCATACTTAGTCGAAATTGTGAGAAGTTACATGGTGAAGGAAGTCATCCATCTTCCAACTCCAATGCCTCATCCTCTTAATGGTATTAGAGACATTGTGTCACGTGGCTGGCGTAGTCACCAAGCAAGTGGTTCACAAGGGTTTACATCTGTTAATCCATTCTGTAAAATTAGTAACTACAGTCAACCCGTTAACGACAAATTGAGATCTTAATTTGCAGTCAGCCATATGATCAATCATTCCGTTTCGCACTACTATCAAACAATTAGCGTGGAATTTGAAAGGGATCTTCATGCGTTGTTAATTTGCTCACGGCTTGGAAACAATGGGCAAAAGTGACCAATAGATACAAACCAGCCGATAGTATTTCCATGATTGCACTAAAGCATCCCACTTAATCAATTATCCAATCCTCCGTAAGAAGAAAGTGACATACACGTACTCTGTGGTTTGCCGACTGTCCCACAGATTGACATTTTAACGCAAACGTCAACAGCGTATTATCTGACTTGGCCTGGGTCAGCGGCGCTCTCACGGGATTCCATTTTAGGACCATTATTGCCCACCTTATTTGTGCCAGAAATCGCAAAACTTGTCAGCTCCCCGATGCTAGCGCCGACTGATAACAAATAAAATTTGGCGCACAGTGGGTGGTGACACGAAAACTAAGAAACCGTATGGATCATTCGACGTTCTGTACCTCTGAACTACTGAGAACAAATGCGTCCTCCATACTTGCTCCACATCGAGTACTATCTTGCTAGTTCTTTTTTCGAATTGTGACGGTATCAGAAGCCGATTATTAGTTCGGACAGACACGTCCTCAGACTAACCGGCGTTGCTAGATATTCTCACGTGATTATGCTAACTGGTGATCAAACGATTACACGCGTCAATCGAGCAAGCCATCGACTGATAGAGATGAATGAACGAATTGATCAACATATATGAATGTTAATCTTTACTGTAGCTGTTTGGCATCATAACAGATCTTGACTAGAGCCCAGTATTTGTTTCGATTTGATGGGAGGTCGACTACCAGAATCACTTGCTCGAATGCTTGAGAAATTCCATCCCGGAAAGTTCCACGATGCTCAATGCTCTTAAGTTCAGATTGTAGATTAAACATTCATACTTGTAGTCAACATTTAATAGGGGATGCCCATCTTATTGAGAGAGGTCAATGAAAAGTAACAAAAAGAGTTAGAAAGTGGCTCATTAATGCAGCTAGATAACTTGTTCAAATAAAGTCAGTTTT
>JTDE01021777.1:0-12194 GCA_014338405.1 Paragonimus skrjabini miyazakii | reverse complement strand
TCTGGTAGTCTAATCATTGCATACGGGATTTGCAGAGATTGAATCACCCATTGTGAAAGGTGTTCATGTATAGCACAGATCATCACTGTAGAAGCAGTGTTAGTTGCAAGCGAAGTACCAAATAAGCCACTTGGCTTGCTGGTAACATTTCGCCCGAGTCCGTCGTAAGAGCGCCATCAGTTAATGAATCCAGTTGATGGTTAGGCATCAGAAACAAGCATCAATCAGCTGTTTGTCTTGTACTCTTATCATCCACAAACGTGAATTTTGCAAAGTACAACAAACTGAACGAATCGTATTACGTTCAAAATGAAAGCAATTCGATCATTCCAATAACACAACGCAAACCTAGGTGGCTAGCTGAACAAATTTCATGGTAACGAATGAAAACATTCGTCGCGACCAATTGCCTGCATCATCGCTCGTAGTTCATTTAATCGAGAGCAGTCATGGCAAAGACTGGTCTAATTACTTCACAGTTTTGTCGCGCAATTAAGTTCAAGTATGTTTAAACCGGTTGGAAGTCAGCCAATCACGCACCTATGTCTTCAAATGCAACTTACTCAAGCGTTGAAGTTGCCTCAGTTTTGAATGATCCTGATCGCGTAATTCATTATCTTAGTACTGTCCACAGACTTGACTTAATATGATTCGTTTGGCACGTCGTACATTACAGAGCGCACGGTTGTGGCTGAGGAGTGTACAGGAAATGTTATCATCTCACAGTTTTTGTCTTCTGATTCGTGTTTCCAAATGGACCGGCGGGACTAGTTGTTTGAAGCTGTTTGTACGTCCGATGCTGAGATGTGCAAATAATATGCCGGGAGGATGTGACTGGGTCTTTTATCTCATTTCAAATCGGCAACAGCTACTGAGGTTGTTGACCCTTCTTGTTCCCTTCGACCCCAAAAAAAATTTACACTTCACATATTGTTTTTTAGCAATCCAACACAGAAAAGGATAAGCATATGCTTTATTTTCACTTCCTTCAACACGTAGACTTTCAAATGAATTACCCATCAGATCTATTGTTCATCGACCTTTTCAGATTTTTCGTCAAATGATTGTATGCTCTCCATACAACTAAAATGACTACTACATTGAAGTGGGATTTTCATGATCATTTTGTCAATCTAACCGTTTCACGTATGATGGTGTACGAAAACGGTGAACTCAAGAGTTTATGACACAATTCACCAACCTAATTCAAATGTCTTGAAATATATACCTGCCTCTTCAGCTAGATTCAGATACGAACAACTGTTATTGATCGCTTAGTTGGCACAATCCGCCTTTCTGCTCATGTACTAACCACAAGGTGGGATCAACAGTATCTGCCGTTGATTTTGACCATACGTTGCGCCATTCGAAAACTGTAGTTACGACAGTTATCGTTCATTTACCGAAGATGAACAAGTTAACAGCTGAGAGTTTATGTACACAGATGTATAGAATGTGTTGTTGACTTGATCTGGAATCACCGTTTGTGATAGAGCTGCCTTGTAAACTTATCCGAAAACCAAAGAGTAAACAACTTTTATTAACTTCGAAATAAAAAAAACACAAAAAATTACACAAACACGAATATTTAAGCGCAGTAAAACCAACTCATTTAGCCATTTCCTATGTCCCTCAAAAGAAAGTTTTGTGTAACGTAACGGCCAGATTTTCTGGGTTCGTACAAGAAAACTCGGAGAAAAGTTAAGGAATAGGAACGGGCAAAAACAAGCCGATTGTGCGAATAAAACCGACCTGCGGGATTCGCACGGTTTCTGATTTGATGTGTTCATTGACTGACTGACTGCCGGTCAGAGAGACTGTATTCAAAAATCCACCAGTGCCCGCTGAGTCCACGGAAGCGCACGTCAAAAATAAACCGCGTGACTGGCCGGCCAACGGAGTGAGAAGCGAACAACTAGAAAGAAAGCATGCTCACATGAAGGTTCTTTCCTCCAATACAACTTCACTATCCCAAAACGCATGAGTACAGATAAAGATACAAGGTCTTGAACATTACTCTTTTCTATGCTTGACCAGCCTCACAGTCACAGTCAACACAGTATACCTCATCGCAGCTACAAACGTCTTGAACAGACAAGTTGAGCCTAACCCAATAGAACCGCAGTTGCAATTGCAGTACGCTTTGGAAATGATGAACAAAAACTTCGAAGCGAGGAAAAAGTTGATTAAAGGAATTGACAAATGTTAGATGCACTCCGCAATTTTGCACATTGGTTACAGCCAAGGATGAGAGATCCACACCTGACACAAAACACCTACTAACAGACTAATTGTCCATACAGTACCATGAAATAACCACAAGTAAAAAAATGTAAAAAAACGAATAATATGAACATACTATCGTCATTATCATCACAACAGCTTTGAGCCTGACTAGAAGACACTGTAATTAGGGGCGCCGCTCACTTCAACGGCGACGTGAAGTATCTTGGAAGAAAGAGTTACTGAAGAACGGATAAAAAAGTAATAGAAGACTAAGAGGGAGAACTAGAAGTAGTATGAATGCAGGTACCGTCATCTCAGATAGCAATTCTAACCAGCGATTTGAGTGATCACGAGGACTTCATCCAGGTAGGTGACACTTATCCACTTTGCTCAATGGAGCAGTCAAGGTCTTCCGATTTCGTGACCACGTTGTTGCTTGATCATCACGCAATTTTACCTAACTGTTGGTGGTTTCAACACGCAATGCTCGATGCCGTAAACGCTCAGCTAGCATTCGGCTGTACAGCCTGATTAGTTGACCAATTAGTCGCGCAGTCTGTAATATATAACGACCACACGAAAGAAAGTAGTTTGATGGTTTTGCATTGTACGCAGTTTTGGAATTTTTTGCTGATTATTCTAACATTCTTTTTTTGTTCCCTGTAGAAAGAGGTGTATGAAGTTATGGCTACAAAATACACCACAAGAGACATAACGGTACTCCAGCCGACGACTGCAACTTGCAGCCATAGTCCGGACGTTTTTACACAACGATTCATATCATCTGCACCCCCGTCGAACAGGGACAAAAAAAGACCAAACTTCAAACAAACTTCTTTACATTCACAGGATATCCACCGTGTTCCTCCAGCCGAATCCTGAGAGTACAATGCACCTCAGACGACGATCATCGACGAAACGCCCAAGGTCTAGTGATCTTACAACAGTGTGGCAGACACACCACCCCGTGACAACAGACGAATGTCACATTGGCAACAGAAGCGGTTCAAGCCAGCAAACGTCAACTGAACTTTGGTGAGACGTAAGATCACTTCCCCAGCATTACAGCCAGCTGCAACGTACTTCTCGAAGAGAATAAAAACTCGAACGAAACGAGGCTGTCACTACTCATGATGAACATAAGCACAGGCTCTGGAAGTCTTGAGGGAGTAGGTTGCAATTAGACGGCGTAAAGGACACTTCATGACACATTCACAGTCAAGCGGTTTGATGTCTGACTGCGCCTTTAGAATGAATGCCACACTTCTTAGGTACCCAACCTCTCAGAAAATCTCTGGGAAAATCTCCAGTGATTGAACAGAAGGCTGTCTTGATGCGCAGAAACGTAATTGCTATTGATCGGTGACAATCAGGTGGCCAATTGCGAATGAACATGTAGCTCGTGAGAAACCATGTTTGCTTTTCGCGTCGCTGCTTTTTACGTGTTACGGTTAACCTTTGAAATAAACAGGATACCAACAACATAGGCCAACTGAAGTCAGATTAATTCCTCAGTAATCAGTGAACGAGCCCTCCTTAAAGGTAAAAATGGATGTCGCTTACCTCCAGGAGGAGGGAACATTCTCAGCGGGCTAAACCATGACAATACTGTGACCATATTGTTGTCGCAGCATTTCATGGTTTTCTCCTACCGTCAGAAGCATCACCAAAGAGGGCACAATGCAGAAAACATTCGGATAGCGTTAACAGCACATAACCAAATAGACAGATGGAAAAACTTTTCGCTAGCTGAACGTTTGATCCAAGTTTTCCAAATAGTTGCCGACAGGACTCGAGTAATCATTTCACTTTACTCGGGATTATAACCGGAGATGACTACAAGTAGACTTGGCAATTCTGCTTACACTCTCGTGATGGATAAGTCGGACCGTAGAATAATGGAGCTGGTTAGGTCGCATGCAAACAGATCACATTCTTTTCTTTGATAACGATCAGAGACGCCGTTTTGATGCCAGACAATTAAACAGTGTCCTCGCTAGGCTACACGATAACTTCTCAAAAGTATTGAACTCAGAACAGATTGTGCACCCTCATAAGTTTCAAGCGGATCGTCCACTGTAAAAAGGGTAGGAGTATTAACACCTTAGTCTTGATGCAATACACTGAAGACTTGACATGCAACCCACACAGATCAGTCTTGTAGTTCGACTGATTCAACAATGATCCGTTAGAAGAGTCAAGTATATCGGTATCATCCGAACACTCCGTCTGTCAGTTAACCTATAAAACGAAACCAAACAACATTAATGTAATCCTGAAGTATACAGTTTGGAATATGAACCATCGCCACAGTCCCATCGAAGGAAACTGCAGGAACAAACCGATAACCGGTAAGAGGAACAGGGTAGCATAACGAATAGGATATGGCCTTTGGCACTCGAATTTACTAAACTGATGACTGGTTGTCCTATTCAGCCATGTGGGCTTGCTAGATCAGAAAAGGCCAAAAACATCGGATTAATCCACAGTTATTGATTTACATGACTTTTACCATCCCTGTCTACAGTCTCACGAACAACGTTACACCTGCTACCCGACTTGTGACACAGAACCCACCCAATCCTAAAACCCATTTCATCGATTAATGGGACAGGTTGCCCGTTTAGTTAGCAGTCGACCTACAAAATGTCAATTTTGGGTTTTCGATTATTTGGAACTGTAGGGGGACAAGCGAAATACACCCTTTACTGAATGATGTCAGAGATGATAAAAGTCCGGAGTAGCCACCAAATGTTCTTATCCAACAACACCTCAAAAAGGTCATTCAAAATGTGTAACCAACATAGGTTTGTGTGCAAGCTGAATATGATTCCAAAACCTCACTAGTGAACCATTTCTTCAAGTTCCACACTAAATAAGCCAAATTTGAAAGTCGCGGTCCATTGAAATACAAGTGGAGTGTGTACCACGCAACCAAAAGTTACGTAATGAATTCACGAATTACACACAATTCTGTGAAGACCACAACACGTAAGGAGCAATTAGTATCCCTACTAGGAGAACCAAAAGTGCATCACTGTGACCATCTGAACAAAAACTTCCGATATATGTTCATTCGCCGCGTGAAGCGTGTTAAGATGAACCCAGACTAGTGCACCGCTGCACAGGCGTGAACCCTAGTTTATGGGGCTGGGAGCATGTTAGACAGTTTTTAAGGTATTGAATTGTTCACACTATTGAAATTCGGCGCTTCTAAAATGTTGTATACGAGATGGATAATAACCTGGAATATGTCGAACCATGGTATAACTATGTTATTGAAATTTAATTCGTTGCCTTGTAAATATCCGGGATTACTGATCGAATTCGATCAGATTTGTCGCCTAAGTTGGTGAGATGCCGATGAAATTCTCAAAAGTTGACATGAAACGACGTTTTCTACAGAGTCGTTCAATCACATACCGAAGACAGAAACATCGTATATCAATATAAGTTGAACAAGGGTGGTGAACAATGCTCAATTTCATCCCATCAGTTTCCATTACTAATCACATTCATCCACATCGTCCCGTCCCTTGAACGCCGTCGAAGATAACACCACTCTCTAGTGTTCCAACACGTTTTAAAGCCTCTTTTAGGCTTTGTACAAAAAATGGTTCAAGAATTAGCGACTTATCGCGGAGACTTAACAGATGGCCTGAACAGTTCAACTGGCCTGAGCCAGCTCATTCACCTGCGAATGATGGAGGTTGTGTGGTCGGTTATGATGCTCCTTACGATCCTCCAACGAAAACCGGAGTAGCTATGGCTTCAGATCCGGAGCTACTTTCTCCTGCTCATCTCAAAAGTAGCAGTCACAGATTGTTATTTGGATTGACTGTACTCCACTGTTCCATATAGGAAAACCGATAGGCATACAAAAACAGTCATTCCCATTTTCAAAAAAGATGCTAAGACATCACGTGGAGATCACGGAGGCATTAGCCTTGCTTGTATCACATCCAAAATGTTCATGGGTCCTAGAACGTGGCAACATCTAAAACGCGAAGAAACTAATAAAAGAACAGGCAGGGTCCCGGCCTAGTCGCGGGTTGACCGATCATACGTTCACTTTGCGACGGACAATGGAACAACGATATTCCGATTCTCAGTGAACGGTTGTAGTATCTTTCGACCTAAAGGCTGCTCTGATTTGTTTGTCAGGCATAAACTTTGCAGATTTCTCCACTACAAAGGGGTCCCAGCGAAATCTGTCATCACAGGCTAACTCAGGGTGTACGGTGTACCTATTGACAAATATATTAAGCGTTATTCGTTTCGAATAGCGTTCGACAGGGATGTCCGATCTCCTCTCCTTCCTTTTCAACTGTGATGGATGTCTTGAGTGGATCGTCCGCATGTTTCGAGTGCTTCAAATTAGAGCCTCTGACAGACAGTAAGCTGACTGATATTGAGTGCGCGGACGGCACTGCTTGAGACTGTCGGTTATTTCACCTGCCGTGGTAATGTCATCTCGGCAGCAGGTAGTATTGGAAACGAAGTGCCCACGAAGATAACGAAAGAACGTAATGCACTCACTAAAAATCGTCACCTGTGACGTTGAAAGCACATCAATTGTAGGTTGTAGACAGGGTTTATAATGCGTGTGCTCAGTTTTGCCATATAAATAAGAGACCTGGTCAATTTACGCGGAACATGCATCTAAACTCCCAGTGTTCGACCGACGGGACGATGATTTTGTCACAGGCCATGAAAGGCTTCGGATACCCCGTTGAGAAAGGTTGATAGATGCCATATGCCCATTTGAGGAGCTCGGAACCGTCCATATCATCGGTTGGAAACGCCGTCGGACATGGCAGTGTGTCGTAGTCAATGACGAACTCGTATCCAAAAGATTGTTGATTCTCCTCTTCCTTTTTTCGTGACACGTCCATGACACTTTGCTTCACTTTTTTTTCTTTCGTTCCTACATTTAGACTCATTTACTACTCCGTTATCTCATGGACTATTGTTAGGATCAACGGCAGCTTGCGTCACAGTATACACGGATACGACTCAAAGGTGGAAATGGTGATGACTTTTCCAAAACTTATCTTGGGCTACTCGAATCAACATACTGGGCAGTGTCAGCTCGTCAATTTGCAATAGTGCTGATGAGGTACTTATCACAATAATGAAAGTACACAGTGCATTCCAACTAAAGGAATTCGTTAACTAACAGATGTTTACGACTAAATGTAGATTGTTATCATAGGCAGAGTTCTTTGGTTTTTTCTTCCTCTATGACTGTATCTGATGTATAGAAAGGCGTTTTAGAAAACGGTAGGGTAAAATAATGCTGTGATGTAAAATTCACACTTATAAAGACAAATCCAGTGATCATAGTAATGGAATCACACAAATTCGGCTACACACAAACGTGACAACCCTCTGCATTACCACAACGTTTGATGACTTGCCTTGCCAATCCACGCACCAGATTTTCAAAAACATACGTCTTCGTCTCACCGAGAACTACATCCTTTTGTTCAAGTTTCTCCAAGGAAATCATAGTTGCGGCTAGTTCTGTCCGAGCAATCCCGGTTTGAGTTGATAGCGTGGTAGAACGAAGAAAAATCACACTTAGATGTGTGTCGTTGGATTCGGAAGCAATTAATTTAACCTCTTGAGGAGCAGCTGACAGGCTTGAAAATGAGGACGAAAATGAATTAAGAACAACAGATGGTACACAAATGCATAAACAGGCTTAGGAAAACTGAAATGCTGTGGAAACTAGCTGGCCTAAAACTTAAGACAAATGTTCATTTTCCAAATTAAATTAGATGCAAAATGAGTGAAGCATACGTGCGGACACATTTCACACGGAGATAGATTACAACATGATTTTAGGTGAAAGAAAGCAGTAGAACCTAAGTGAGCTTTAATTGATCATCGCCAGCAATACGTTAACGTTTGGTGCTCACACTTAACCACCAGACGACCAAGAGGAAAATATATCCTAGCTTAGGAATACAAAACGAAAAATGAATGAGAATGCATTCATATCTCGACTTCCGAACCCTATTAAGTAACATCTAGGAGTTTACAATATGTGCACAATCAATCCGGTGGCAAGCAAAAGTAAGCGTGCATGGCGACTGTAACAATCTCATTTAATTGTCTCTATGTGAACAGGGAACTTAGCCAATCGGCGACAACATTCAATTTGCTGAATCCGATTAGCTATCATCTAACTTAACTTACCAAACCAAAGTTTAAGTGAATCACGAATCTCTTAAATGAGAAACAGAGGTACTATTAGCAACATACTAACAGCTGTTTTTACTTCTCAGTTAGCTGGGGGCCCGGCAAAAGGTGGGTGGCGTAGTAAGCAATGAGTTGATACGTATGGTGTAAGTGATAACCGGTTAAACCTACGCACAATCAGGGCTCACCACGTTCACAAATCCATCTTCCAACCTCCTGATTACCTGCTCGTTAACAACACCCGACACGGGTGACTGGACGAAACATCAGCGATCAAATATTCCGATAAGCTTTACATACGCAACCTTCACGGCACAGTCGTTTTGACTGGAGTGCACCCTCAATTTTAGGCGTCCTTACAGACAGTTGCAACTAGCTGCCTGAATGTGACGACATCCAATGCATAATCGATGCGCAGCGCTGTTAGACTGTCTCAGCATTTTTGAAGAAATTCAGGGCTAGAAACATGATATGAATGCATGTTCACACACCCCAGGCAGGTGCAGTTTGCACGCAATGACCCATAATTTGAATGGGAACAGCAGACGCTTTCTCTCATACTACAACTGACTGACCAATTGGCAGAATGAAACACTTTGCCTGAGAAGTCGACGCCTTAAAAGACAATGATGCACCGTGGTGAAACATACAACGAGATCAAACACATTCACTACATAGATAGTGAGAGCTATATGTTAGTCAAACACAACCTGTTGGAAAACAAAGTGCGAAAATATTGTTTTTATCATATGCCAAGTCCTAAGAGGCCGTACAACACAACTGATCCAACTGAATTCATAGTGACTAAACCACTTCGATACGACTACTCACGAATGTTTTTCTTTCATCGAGGTAATCTTCCCTGCTCGTAAATCAAGTGCGGCAACTTCGCTTCCATGAGCAAATAGCACGACTTCTGTAGGCTAAATTCGAATAAAGTTATATTACTTACCGGAGAATGAGTCACACCAAAGATCGAAACTATAAAAGAAACGTAGAAGCATAACGATACTAACAAACCTAGAAGCAGACGTGGGCAATAGTGTCTCCCAAATTATATATCCCGATCTGTGATCCCATGCACGAATAAATGCACTTCCTTTAACGGATACGCTGAGAAGCACTAAACCGTTTCATTTGTATTTGGAAAAATCGTAAAAAATGAACATACCATTATCACATCTGGTCATTGCGACCAGCTTCCCACCATCTTCCAAAACTTGTCTCCAAACTGCAGAAATGATTGCAGAGAATTGGGTAAGTTACCAATTGATCCATCCCTGCTTGCAACAGAAGCGATAACGTTTTTTTCCGAACCAAGTAAGTATGTTTTGTGGGATCCTGTGAGTCGTTGGTCAATAAACCTTGCCTTGCCAATGTATTTCTGATTCCTAAACAACATCTATCATGCAACAAGGATGTACACTCACCAGTCGAAAAGTCCTATTTGATCTTCAAATAATGCAAGTCCCACATTAAGGAAAGCTAGCATGTACAACACATTGTTTATGTGCATTGACCGGATCATTTTCTTCACAGCACGGTAAGCCCACGGTTAAAATTGACAAGATGGATGATGAGTTACGCATCAAGTAAGAAAACAAAAGGTGTTGAAACAGATCCGAATCACAAGTATATTCAGAATGTCACAGCAAACTCTCAAGTACTATTGAACCACAGGGATCGAAGAAGCAAGGTCCTAACAAAACAACATGGCAACAGTGGCATAAATGGCATGGCGATAGTGGTGCTGACCAACTCTGCTACCTGGACATAGTGGTCAGGTTTGTTCAATGCATCGATCCGGAGGGCTATTTTGACTGAGGCTTTGGCCTTACCAAGTGCAACTTGTCAGACAGGCCAAAGAGGAGCAGACAAAAATAGATGCCCTCATAGGGTTATATGCCGCACTAATGACCACGAAGGAATGCATAGGTAGTAAGGCACGATTTTATGAGTATACAGCAGGGCTATTTTATTTTTTCTGTCTTCCGAATCACGAAGGAAAGGGTTAGAAAAGGTATCCCCAAGCAAAGGGCACTCCGATCACCCAACGGTTGACCGTGACCGCCGGCGTATAATTCAGTACGGTCGAACAACATCCGGTATCACCCAAAAACTTGGTGTAGCTTCGAGTACATCCACTGCGTGCTGCATTGCTCAGGATCAGACATTAATCTCTTATCTAATGCATCCTCGGGCTAGATATGCCCCTCACTGCCAACTGAATCAGACTCTTGGGTCATTGCTTCCGGATAGGGCCCCCAAGAAAATCCTGTATTTTGTTGTCTCACAAGTTAGACTTTCGAATCACAGACTAGGAGTGAGGTCCCTCAAGCCAACCCCCTTCCGCGGCATAAACGACCAGGAAGTATCAGAAGTTGTCGTTCTCCCGACAATGACATTATTCAACCAATGCTAATTTAGATGAGACCCAACAGTGAAAAATCAGGGCTTCGGCTGGATTCGAACCAGCGACAGAAACACCATGCCTCAACGCGACAAGCGCTCTATCAGCTTTTCACAGTTGGGTCTCATCTAAATTCGAAAATCTGCCAAACCACTCACTAGCAATGCCAATTTCTCCTTATTTCTAGTCCTACAAGTTGTATGCCTTTTCTGTGCCCTCGGGTGATACTTGTTCTCCAACGCCAAGACAACTGGTAAACATTGGCGCCTTCAATGTCCGCATTCTGCGACAAGTCGGTCAGTAAGCTGCTCTGGCAAGTACTCTCTCAAGTCTGGAGCTTTATGTGTGTTGCGTAACAGAAACGCGGGTTGATGATGTTAGCACCGTTATTCACTTCAGCTCACTTCTAGACATCTGTCGATCTAAGTGCTTCTCTATCAGTCTCTGATGACACCGAATGGAATCTCGTGGTCAAGCTGGAGTGGGAGTCGGACTGAGTTCCAGAGCAGAGCAGTGTTTGTTCGATTGGATCCCAGAGGACAATCGCTCATGCGCTGTCAGACCCAATATATCAGTCTGTCAACCTAAAATAGAACAACGGTGTATATTCATAATCTCAGTGTACGCCCCAACGAACAGCTGTTCGGATGCCACCAAAGATACATTCTACAACGCCCTCGTTGACCTTCTTAGGCCGACTAAACACTCAGATATCATCATAGTAGCAGACGATTTCAACGTCCAGTTTGACCGTCTTTCTCTAAAGAACAGAACGTTGGAGGGTATAAACCGGATCGCCCTATATGAAGCACACAAAAGGATGGATGGACAAAACATGTTACTGTTGATTTCTCTCACACTGTCCTATCACATTTAGATTCTAGGCCCCACTCGACCTCCATTTTTGTTAATTACTCTGGAGGTTCCACAACAAATACAGGTAATCATAGTGACACTCTCCCGATAAGTTTCATCGCTTGCCATTCAGCTTCAGGTCCCCTTCGACTATTGCTTAGATCTAGAAAGCGAATTAATATAAATGCTCCCAACGGTCGCATTCCAAAAAAGGTAAGAAACAGGCCTCCGTCGTACGAACGTTAGATTCGTTGAACGTCGATGTTTGCTGCATTTCAGAAACCAGAGTCCAGAACAATAGTCAACGTATGGTATTAACAGAACCCGCACTGTCTATCTGATACCGGTTACACACTTCGGATGAACCCACGGCCACCGCTAGCGATCAAGCTGAAGTAGGTATAGTCCTCAGCAGGACGGCCGCAGCCGCATTAATAGATTGGATTCCTGTTAATAGTATACTTTGTACCGTCCGCTTGGCAGGTTTTGTTAGGGC
>JTDE01021776.1:41987-52532 GCA_014338405.1 Paragonimus skrjabini miyazakii | reverse complement strand
AAGATCCAGTTTCTTTTTGACGTTCTTTGCTAACGCTGCGGCCGACTTGTGTGAGGTGCGTGGTGGAAAGTCGAAGACTTGCCGTATATAAGGGAGCTCGTCCATCGAGGAATCTACCATCGAACACCGAGTTCGTCTCCCTCGCTGGGTCAGTAAAGACTCACACGGTCGGTAGCTGGAGACGTTAATTGAGATGGCGGGCAATCAAAATTAGTAGTATGAATGTTTTCGTTGTTTGGCCATGTTATCTGTGAAGTGAGTGCATTTAATCACACGGGGCTGCGAAAACCATGAAGACGCTGTCTTGTTAATGACTTTTTGCTGTAACTCGTAGTTCGGTTGTTTGTTTGCACGATGTAGACGTTGAGTGTTTGAAGATAGATGTAGTTGTTCCTCTTGGTTAGATCCTCTCTTCCTTTCTTTTCTTGGCCTGGGCTTTTGTCTTCGGTGTTGTAATGTAATCAAGCATCATTGTGATCTACTTATGTGTTGCTGTCTGCGATGATGATGATTATCTTTACCCATTTCCGTAGCTTGGCTGTTGCTGGGTTGACGACACCATTGCCGTTGTCGCCTTTAGTGGTTGGATTTATCTGTTCGATGCTGAACCCAACATAACATATCTGTCTGCACCACGCCGAGTGATTGCTGGACACGTGTCCCTTATTACATGCGCGGCTTATAGTCCACTCTACGAAAGGCTAATCACCGCCTCCTCAGATTCCAGCGTGGCTTCGTGGGATGTGAACGAGTGTTCGGCTGACATGTTTTCGGGGACCCAGGCGCATAAAGCGCATGTTCAAGGGATGGCCTTGGCTGCTGACCAATTGGTAACCGTCGGCTACGATGATCGCTGTGTGTTGTCCGATCTTGTGAACAGAAAGTTCATGTAAGTTTATCGTTTTGAAGATGTTACTGACTTGGTATTCATCTTTTGTCCACCTAGTTATTATTCTTATTGTACTAGGCGTTATGTGTTCCGCCATTGACATTCAACTCTTATTGTGTGCTGTTCATGAGGATACAAATGACTCAAGCCATTTTGTTATAATTTGCGATGGTGTATGTTCTTTGTGTTGCTCTTAGTTCAGTTTCGATACGATAACTTTTCCATCGATCACTGCGTCTTTGGCGTCAAAAATGTGTCACTAACTTCAGGATCTCATTTACATGTATACATTTGGGGCGGTTTAATTTTAATTGTGAATTCTGGTCACTAGCAGTTAACTATATGAAGTTGATTGTACTCTGGTCACCCATGTTCATGTTATATTGCTCGCGTTGGATGACATCGACGGATAGCTAATCAGGAGGTTATTAGACAGAAATTTGACTTTGAAGAGTCATCAAGTTCACACATCGAGAACCTGGAAATGCATTGATCTGGATGGTAATGTTATGTATTAAGTATACTACCTCTTCAGTTGTCATGCCAGACGCTCTTTGCCGAGCTCGTATTTCACGGAGCTTTAGAGCGGGTTAGCCAATGGCTGACTTCCTATAGAGAAAGATAAAATAACCACCAAGTTAAACACTGTCATCGTCATGATCATCTTATTAATCTACTTCATCTTCTTCATTATCTTCATCGTTATCATCATAGCAGCCATGAACCGGACCAAAAAGAACTGTGGCTCGGGCGGCCGCTCACCCTAACATTGACGTGGAATATCCTGGAAGAAAACGTTCCTAGGAAGGTTAAACATTATTAAAAGAAGACTAAACGGAAGAATTAGAAATGGTATGGATACAGGTACGCCATTGACTGCGACACATCGCCATTACGGATAGCGTCTCTAACCAATCAGGCGACACCTACCCATTTTGCTCAGTGCAGCAGTCAGGGTCTTCATATTTCGTGACCACGTTGTTGGTTGACCACCACGCGGTTTTACCCAACTGTTGGTGGTCTCAGTATATAATGCCCGGTAAGGTAAACGATCGGATGACATACGGAATACGTGACCCAACCATTGCAAGCTGTGTACCGTGGTTAGTTGACCAATTGATCGCGCATCCCGAACGTTCCGGAATACACGCCGGCGAACTGCCACATTGCTCACGCGATCAGTCCACTTAATATGGACCAATTGGCGGAGACAACGATGGTCAAACACAGCAAGCCTGTTGATATCTTCTTTGTGAACAGGCCACGTTTCCGAACTATAAAGCAAAATGGAACGCACACAGGCATTATGTACCCTTCCTTTCAGCGACAACCGGACATCTCTTCGACACCACAGATGACGCAGTTTGGCAAAGGCAACTCGTGCATTTACAATCCTCGCTGATATCTCATCAGCAATATTACAGGCTGATGAGATATTGCTACCCAAGTATGTGAAACTGTCTACAGTCTCAAGCGGGTTACCTGCAATGAAGAAAGTAGGAGTTGAAGTGCCCCAGTCTTGAGGTAACAGTTTGCACTTTGAAGGTACGAAGCGCATTCCATACAAACCAGCTCGGTCGTTCAACCTGTCCAGCATAGTCTGCATGTTTTTGGCAGAGGGGCTAAGTAAGACAATGTCGTCCGCATACTCCAGATCGGTCAATCTAGCGTCAGGGAGAAGCTCAACACTAAGCTCACTGTATTCCCGTAGCGCACACTCCAGAATGTCGTCCATGACAAAATTGAACAGGATGGAAGAGATTTGGACACCCTTGACGAACGCCACTGGAAATGGTGAACACCCGAGATAGTTGTCCGTAAACTCTCATCCTGCTTGCACAGTGAACATACAGTGATATCAATAGATTCCCGTATTTCCTTGGTACTCCCTTACGAAGGAGACAGCTCCAGAGAACGTTACGAGCAACTGAATCGAAAGCAGCCTTTAGGTCCAAAAAGACCACGACCGTCGGCTGTCTGTAACGTTGCCGATGTTCCAAGATCCGTCGCCAAGTAAAAATGTGATCAACACACCCCCGACCGGATCGGAATCCTGCCTGTTCTTCTCGTATCTGGCTTTCTCTGAGCTTAGTGAGCCGACGTAAAATGAGGCCAGTGAGTAACTTGGACGCAATAGACACCAAACTGATGTCTCTGTGGTTGTCCATTGACTTCGGGCCCCCTTTTTGAAGACGGGAATGACTGTTGATAGGCGCCAATCACGAGGTACCTCTTCAGTCTCCCAGATCTTCCGGAGGAGTTTTGTCAGTTCTGATATCAACCGATCCCCACCATCCTTGAAAAGAGAAGGAGGGATTAGGTCCGGACCAGGAGCTTTATTACGCTTCAATAACTTAAGGTCCAGGACCACTTCTGCTTCCGACGGAGGACCGTCTGGAATGTAATAACTGACCAATCCGGTCTCGTCGTCCACATGATCTAGTTGAAGCCAACTTAACTGTTCTTCGAAATGTTCAGCCCACCTGTCAAGTCGGCGCGATTGACTGGTGATAAGTGAACCATCTTTTACACATGGTCTCACTGACACCGACTCGACGGCCAGTACAACCACGGATCAGGGAAAAAAGCCTTCTGCTATTCCAAGATAAAAAGGCTTTTCCCATTTCTTTCGATTGTTCGACTAAGTAATGCTCACGGTCTTTGCGCAAGCTTTTAGTCAGCTTGCGTTTAACTCCTCGACGGTCGTCATCATATTCAGAACCAGGTGGAATCGAGCGACGCTCCTTCATGAGGTTTATCGACGTGACGGAAATCCAGTTTTGTCGAAACTGAACAGCTCCGTCGGAACATACCTGTTTATAGCGTGTTTTCATGGCTGCGGCGATTTGTTTCCAGTATTCGTTAGGATCACTCACCTGACTCGAACTGGGCAACTTCTTCACCAACGCCTTTTGGTAAGCGTTCTCTACATCCTCATCGCTCGAATGCCGGTTAAGCATTTTGCATTTACGAGCGTAGGTTCTCTGGGCAAATGACAAAACGAAACGGGCACGCACAACAGCATGGTCCGAGTCCAGGTGGTTGCTCCAAAAGGCACGACAGTCCTTAACAGAGTGGCGCCACCTGTAACTAATTGCTACATGTTCCAACTGTGTCCACGGTTGGGAGGCACACGGAGGTCCCCAAGTAACACAGTGCTTCTTCCTGTGTTGGAATACGGTGCTCGAAGTATACAGACTGTGGGATGCGCACACCCGCAGCAGTCTTTCGTCATTGTCAGTGCGTTGTGCCCGGACACCAGACATACATCCTAGCCGCTTCTCATCCGGAGAAAGACGACCAAGCTGAGCACTAAAATCGCCCGCTAGTGGGATGATGTCCGAGTGTTTAGTTTGCCTCAGAAGGTCAACGAGGGCATCATAGAACGCATCCTTGGTAGCATCCGAACAGCTGTCCGTCGGAGCGTACGCCGATATAATGAATACACAACGCCTTTCTGATTTCCGTCGACAGACTTTTACCGATGTATTGAGTCTGACAGCGCACAAGCGACTGTTCACTGGGATCCAATTGAGCAAGCATTGCTCCGCTCTGGGACTCGGTGCGATTTTCACTCCAGTTTGACCGCGAGATTCAGTTTCGGCGTCACCAGAAACCCTGAGATAGAATCGTTTGGATCGACAGTTATCTAGGGATGAGCTCAAATGGATAACCGTGCTAGAATCGTAGACTCGCGTCTCCGACACACAGCATACATCAAGCGTCAGACTTGAGAGAGTACTTGCCAGAGCAGCTTGCTGACCGACTTGTCGGAGAGTGCGGACATTGAAGGCGCCAATGTTTACCGGTTGTCTTGGCCTCAGAAAACAGTTGTTGCCCGAAGGCATATGGAAGGCAGAAGGAATAGGGGGTAAAACAGTAAGATAAAGTCGAGATCGGTTGGTAATGTCACTATCAAGAGGACGATAACTTCTGATACTTTCCGGTCGTTTATGCCGCGGAAGGTGGTTGACTTGAGGAACCCCACCCCGAGTCACTGACTCAAAAGTCTGACCTGCGAGGCAACAGGATATAGGGTTTTCTTGGGTGATCCTACCCGGAGTGGATGACTCAAGAGTCTGACTTACTTGGCAGTGAAGGGCTTGCCTAGCCCGAGAGCGCAGTGAGTAAGACATTGATGTGTGATTCTGAGCACTGCTGCGAGCAGTGGGTGTTACATCGGTCTTTGAGTGGTTGTGGATGTTTTTCATCTGCATTGCATAATACGCCGGCGGTCACGGTCAACCGTTGGGCGATCGGAGTGCTCTTTGTTTGATGGTACCTTTTCTAACCCGCTCCTTCCTGATATGGAAGACAGCAGTGCTGCTACTATGAAAATAGTTCAGCTGTATGCCCATATGATCGTGCCTCACTACCTAAGCACTCCTACGCAGTCAGTAGTGCGACATACAATCTTATGACTGTAACTGCTTTTCGTCTGACTGCTCCCCTTCGGCCTGTCTGACAAGGTTGCACCTGGAAGGACCGGATTCCTAGTCAGCATAGCCCGTCGGATCAAAAAAGTACACAAGCCCGACCACCTCGCCAATGTAGCAGTATAAGTCGGGAACACAGCCATCCCAATCGCCTTATATAAGCGGCCCTTAAGCCTTTACTGCAGGTCTCTCTGTCGTCACAGATGCCCTGGATTGGCGAACACCATTATAGTCTTAAGGATACGCGCCTCCATTTCATTCCCTACACCTTCTCGGTCACTGTTGCAGCTTCTCACTTACACATACCAATCAACAACCTTCATAACTCTATTACTCAAAGTGAAACCTACGTAACCATAGCAAACTTGTAGAAGTACTTTACACTTTGAAGTTACAAAGAGCAGAAGATGAATCTGCGCCTTGCATCATGTGTTGCTTGAAAAATTGTCAAATATCAATTTGCCAACATAGCAAAATCAGTTGGTCATACAACAGGTAGAAAGTTCACGCCACCATCTTGTGAGTGCAGCGAACAGTTTTCATCATTTCGACTACATAAAATCGAACAAAAATGATGAAAGTGGACGGCTTTGACGTACGACATCTTCTGTGGCAAATCCAGCAGACAAATCGCCATAAACCCTGACCTGGGCCGAAGTATAGAAATAGAGCACTGGCAGCATGTTCACTTATGTGTCCAGTACACCCCTGCGTCTGAGAGTTTTCAAAAAATGCAGATCCATCCACTGAATCGTAAGTGCCTTTATAGTCGAATCCGAGATTCTAGCAAAGTTATTCACTTGAGCTCACCTCTAGACAACTGTCGGTCAATCCATTCCACTTTCAGTCTCTGATAAAACCGAAGCTGAATCTCGTGACCAAGCTTGAATTGAATTCGCACCGAGTCCCACTGCACACCAACGCCTGCTCGACTGGATCCCAGTGGACAGCCGCTTGTGTACTATCAGACTCAGTACACTTGCTAAAAGCTATCAACACAAGTCAGAAAGGTGTTGTGTATTCATTACATCAGCGCACGCTCCAGAATACAGTCAGATGCCGCAAAAGATGCGTTCTACAACGCTGTCGTCGACCTTCTGACGCAGGCTAAACTCTCAGACTGGCTATGGAGTTAAATCGTGAACTTGGTTATCTTTCTCCCAGGTGAGAAGCGAATGTGTGGTATGCTTTGTATCCAGACACAACACGCTGATAATGATGAGAGACTACTGTGGCTGTGTATCTCGTGGATTCTATACATCAAGCTGCGCACTTCCGCACAAGAGTCATGTGGAGACCACTTTCGGCAACTCAACTATGGAAGTCAATGTATTAGGGGAACCGTTAGACAGTAGGCATAAAACAGTGCACCATACGACCCGTAAAGAAGGTTAGAACATACCATGACTGTCATCGAACGGCTTGAGGATTTCCGTCCGTTTAAGATGAGTCCTAATCAAGGAACACTATTCTTACAGTTTGTAAACATTGTCACTTAAACCGATTAAAAGCATGCTCTTCGTCTGCTATTAATAAATCTATCCATGATGACCAGTGTTTGAGATCGAAATATGTTAGTTATGTTCGTATGCAACCCGTGGACCATAGAAACAAGAGTTTCAGAAGAAAGTCAGATAAGCAAGAATCTTAAAAGATGACGTGAAAATTAAAAACGGAGACAGTAACATTATACTTCCCACAGAAGTGAAAACAATAATATGACGAATGTTTTAAATGCTAACAGTCAGAAATGACATACCAGCATGTTTTCAGGTTTGTTTTCAAACTCATATTGAGACAAGAAGGTGAACTGCTGGCCATCCACCTTCCACAGTTTTAAAGACTTGTCCGCTGATGCAGACAAGAAACGGGATCCATCCTTAGAAAAGCAGGCGCCATAGATACCACCCTTGTGAGCCGGGTTTCCCAGTTCACCAACCGTCGATCCATTCTCGGCGTCGTAAATAAATATCTGAAAGGACCTGATAAAACGGTGCAACTGATATTCAAACTCACCTTCCCATCTGACCCGGTAGAAACGAAACATGTTCCAGTTGGACAGAAGCGAACCACGTTCACGAAAGTACTATGATGCTAAAATGATGGAAAGCTGAATTGGCAAAGGTTGCATATGTATTATTTGCACCACCATAAAAAAAGAGGAAAATCAATGGAAACCTTTTTTGAACAATCCATGCCAACAACAATATCAGTAAAACCGAAATTGTTCATTCACCACAACGTAGCTGCTTAGGCCTCGCAGCCACTGATCACTGATGATAGCGTTATACAGCATACGATCCACTTATTATTTCTAATTTATGTGGTATTCACGCCAAGTCCTGACAACTATTACCTGATTGTGCAGTTAAGTTAGAGCTGAGCATTGGTAATTTCGCTGCAATCTTGTCCAATTTCAGTGAACCGTATACTTCATCCATTCCGCAGTCTGTCGCTTAACAACCATAGATATCGCGTTAACTGAAGCCGATCAGTACGACGGAATTACTACCGACTGTTCATATAAACATTGATATTTGTTCTCTTTTTGATTTCGTTAAGCATAAATAACGATTTGGGCAGTAATATCAAATGAACATTGCAAAAAAGAATGATAACACTGGGCAAAGAGATATTTTACTTGTTCCGTTGCCTTAAAACTCTCAACGCCATTTCAGGTAACCCCTCGCTTACCAATAAATGTGCCCCACTGAACGTACCGCTAACCTGTCTCCCGGGTTTGCTGTTTAGAATTTCACATTATACACCGGGTCCTTAAAAAATTGTTATAACGGGATTCTCCACAGAAATCGAGTTTCTTGTTTATCAGCACTCTGCAATACAGTAATTTTAGACCAAAACCCTACTGCACTTAATTTACGTTCCAAACTCTAATATTTGTATATTTATTTCTAAAGTTTTGATTAAATCCAGGTATGTGCATTTATCCACTAGAAACCCGTCTTACTCATCCTCGAGTCTTGGGTGCACAAGCCGATTATTAAGTGAACCGAGTTTTTATATTTCTGAATTAACGAAGGAAACGAACCAATAGTTATCCGTTGATATTGAACGCGGGAATTATTTACACCATCCACGAAATGCCAAACTACGTGTGGTTTAGGTTCACTGGGCCAATTATCCAGCATTTAAAGAAGCAGATATATGAAAAGCCAGATGCTAATTAGTCAGTTAGGTTTCAGCCTCTACACTACGACGTGTCCATCTTGACGTGACATGCTAGTCAAGAGGTGTGCTGGACTCCATCAGGCTACTCAATCACAGACAGGAACAAGCGTGGCAGTCCAGGTTTCAACTTATGAGTGTAAAAATGGTAATCGAGCTTTAATGACAATGAGTTACCGTCAATCATTGACTTGACACTGCAGAACATAGACCAAATATTTTGAAACGCACGTTATTAAACAATTTAGCCAACTGACTAAAAAAATACGATCTGAATAAAACAAAAGTAAAAATCAGCTTGGTTGTGGCCGTTTGCAGCACACACCTTTTGCTATACAGTTACGAAACCAAGTTTATTTGAACAAGACATGGCTGTTAACCATTCGCAGTGGACGCTCAATGTTTACACAAGATAGTTCGTGAACGATGGAATTACCATTTTTTTGAGAAGCATAGCGAGGATGCTCCTTAGAACCGTATGTCACCTGACTGCTTAAACGATAAATCTACATCTACAAGAGCGCACGAACAAAAACTATGGTACTCTAGTGAGGCATTTAACAAGTAGCATCTGGAGTACCTCCGTAGGTTGAAGCACAAGGATGTAGAGTACCTGCAACCAGACACGATGTCGAATATTGCAGAAAACAATAATTAACTGAAGTCCATATATAACTATTTACACCACGAACGGCCTCACCTATTTGATACTCGACATTCGGCCCATATTCTGCCACTACGTGTTTCAGCCCTTACATTTGAAAGTGGGCAAATATCAACGTTACAACTACTTAGAACAAATGAAGCTGTATGAGTTTTGTAACAGGAAATATGCCCATACGTACGCAACTAAGTATAATTTATTCCATTCGTAACGCTGATGTAAAAGCATAAAATCGATTAGTTCATGAAGGTTCTGAGTAGTATTTCCAAGCAAACAAACGGCAAACCAATGCCGGTTGACAGGTACTGCTTACGTTGAAATAATGCTTGAAGGTAAAAGGAGGCCCTTCAAAGTAATTTACTAGTCCTTCGTCATTCCCAGTAGCAGCACGATAAGGGCGTGTAGGGCGAAAGTCCACAGAGTTGATATTTTTGCTCATCCCCATGATAACACCAACTGAGGAGCCAGTTTCAGCATGGAAGACTGCCCCAAACCTGTGACAAAGGGTAACATGAGAAGAATGGTTTCTAACTGGGATTGTCCGGTACCACCAACGATTATCCGAAGATTGTCGGAGGTCCACGCAAGATCACATACTGCACCACTGAAAGGCTGAAACTCATTTTTTAATATATGTTCTTTATTTGATGTGTCCCAAATTCTAATTTTTCCGAACTTGTCTAAAAAATGGTCACAAAAGTTTAACTAACCAGCAGAAGCGATATAAAAGCCACTTGGAGAATATTTAGCCACATTAACAGTACCAGAGTGCTGAGTGTACATATCATTTTTTGATGGATTCTAACAGCGGTTAACAAAAGAAGCAGCAAACCTTAAGATTTCTAAGAACAACACTATTTCCGCTGGCGTACAAAAGATATGTACCATTGGGATCTGCACCCAACACAACTGGTTTTCCCCTAACTACCCTTGGAAGTGGTGGTATAATCTTTTCTAATGAAGATGACATTAATATTCAACGCAACCATACCAAGTTCCATAGACACGAAGAACGGGCAAGACGGCTAAGACACGACCGCCACAAGGTCACATTAAGCTATAACTGACCTAGAGGAAATTAGTTTGCCGTGATAGTTGTAGAGATTTCCTTATTTTTATTTGCAAACGATGCCTCATTTCTGTACAACAACTTTTTGTATCATCTTTGCATCTTGTTGAAATTGATAAAAGTGACCTTGCAATTCAATACAAATTTTGTGCACGTCGGTCTGCTCTTCTCTCCGTTGCGCAGTCGTTTGACGATACTACACGGATTTATCATCCAATTTTTTTTTAGCTCTGTTGTACTACGAACATCGTCGCATCCCTGATCGCGCTTCAGCAGCCCACGGCAAAACTGTGATATAACT
>JTDE01021776.1:26609-41887 GCA_014338405.1 Paragonimus skrjabini miyazakii | reverse complement strand
GCACTGCTGCGAGCAGTGGGTGTTACATCGGTCTTTGAGTGGTTGTGGATGTTTTTCATCTGCATTGCATAATACGCCGGCGGTCACGGTCAACCGTTGGGCGATCGGAGTGCTCTTTGTTTGATGGTACCTTTTCTAACCCGCTCCTTCCTGATATGGAAGACAGCAGTGCTGCTACTATGAAAATAGTTCAGCTGTATGCCCATATGATCGTGCCTCACTACGTAAGCACCCCTACGCGGTCAGTAGTGCGACATACAATCTTATGACTGTAACTGCTTTTCGTCTGACTGCTCCCCTTCGGCCTGTCTGACGAGGTTGCACCTGGAAGGACCGGATTCCTAGTCAGCATAGCCCGTCGGATCAAAACCGTACACAATTTCGACCCATTCGACTGTTTGGCATTATTGCTCAGGGTTAGACTGTGTTGGTTGTATTTGTCTCTCTCGCTGCAGTTTACATGACCCACCCAATCTCTGACTAAAAACTCGTTATGATCTGGGCGTTGTCATTGTTTCACTGGGCCCTCTTAAGGGCAAGTTCAATTGTTGATGCGGTTAGTATAAACCGCAGTGTAGCTGCCGTGCGTTTGATCCTTAACTGTCATTCACGTTACGGTTTTTTGACCTCAGGATGTGAGCACCGTGTTCTTGGTTGTTTTTTTTTAATCGCGGGGTTTACGTGACTCTAATTCGATATTTTTTATCATTGAACCACAGTCATATTGCATTTGGTCGTAAGTTTCACCCAATACTACATTTCTGTCGATCATAATGATGATGTCGATGATGGTGAAGAAATGTTCAACGTTCTGTTCATGTCTGCAAATTCCGGATCTCACGCAGTTCTAAAAAAAACAGTGCCCTCCTGATGACTATCCGGTATCGTTTATCAGGCTATATCAACCTCTAACACCATTGTCTGCCTCTCAGTTCCTTGCTCTCTTTTGTGCGAATGCACTCTTCAAACGATTACACGAATACACTGGTTGTATCATTGTTATCTGTTCAGTCAACAATCACAATTTACTTGTATCTGAAATTAAAGTGAGGTGTGTATAGTTTCTAGGTGAAAGCTCAACTGTCCAAGCCTAGGTCTGTCTCACCTTCGACTTTTAGGAATTGAAACCAGAAAGAGCGTGCAGTTGTCGACAATCATCCTGACTTATTTTTATCTATTGTGACTTTCCACGAGGTCTGTCCGTTCTTCTGTCCTCTTGTGCGACAGATCAACATTCTAGAAAGATCACTTAAAGCGAACCATCTGACTGACGTGTATGAAGTTTGTAATCAACCTTATTCCACTTAACTCTTCTTCATAAGGCACGCAGATCATTTTAATTGTCTTATAGTTATCTGTTCTGTTTTGAAACACCTTATGAACCTTCGCGGTTGTTGGAAAATGGGGTCGATTCTGACTGTGGGTTTGTTACTGCAGAGGGACCGATTAGACTTGTTGATGGCCTATCTGCTTGAACAACAGTTCATCAGCTGTTTGCTCCCATAATTTTTGGTTTCTGTCGCACTACCGTTGGGTGCTCCGTCGATGGTTCCAAAACGAGTGTGTCCATATTTTTTAATTCACTTTCAACTGCTCTATTTACGTGTTCACACTTATGTTTGCTGTGTCATCCAGCCAGCTCTAAAACCATCCGCAGAGACAGGGTCATATACCCCACTGTTTTCTTCGTCTATCGCTTTTCCGTTGTTTACATTACCGGGCAACATTGTGTTTTTATAAAATCTGCTCCTCAGTCGTCCCGTAAGTACCAAGTTTCTCTTTGCTTCGCGTGAACTAAATCCAACAGACAGAAAGCGTTTTTAAGAATTAAAGATGTGAACACTTGCTTTTTAATAACTTTTTTGTAGTATTAATCAGCTCACTTGGTGGGTGCACACTTTTAGTAAGCCGTTTGCCCGTTGAATTCGGTCACTTCTCTGTTACACGTCGTCTTGGAGAGTTATTCACACTGTTGCTCAGCTGTCGTACGACCCTAGTGGAGAGAGCTCAAATTAAGTAACTGAAGAAAACGATTACCCAGATTGCTGATTGGAAACACTATTCGAGATTGCAGTTTGTCGCAGTCGATGACACACGTGAACTCATACCATTTCTAGTTCTGTTTACACTTCGTTTGTCAGTGTTTAGTCTTTTTAGAAAAGCTTTTTCCTTCTAGGGTATTCCACATAATTACCGAGGTGAGTGGCGGCCTGAGCCCCTTACCATCTGATCAAGTCAGTGATTATTTTGAGTGAGTGAATGGAAGTTATGTTAAATGAGAACGTTTTCGAAGTCTAACAGTGTTGTTCCGTCAAGATTACAAGTTTGATCTGCACGGTAGACGTCTGCGTTTAGTTCTTCTGTTACTCCGGAGACAAGTGTTAACGGCTGACACCCACTGTGGGCATGTGTCTAATCAGCACATCACTAGAATTGCACAATTTGAACAGATTTCTGTTAGTGGCGAGACCATAGCGCTCACCCACTTATCAGTGCGTGGGATTTGGGTTGAACTTCAAGCCTATCGTAATTCCAACGAGCAGCGTAGCTCGTGAAACGCCATGCCACAAACGTATATAGATAACATAATCATTAGCTTGTTGAGAACAGTTGAAGCGGTCGTAACAACCGATTCTTGGGCAGCAAGCTACCGATGAAAAGACGGTTTGACCTACCTTTTCTGTGCATAATGTGTGCACTAGGATGTCTCCCTTTTAAACTCCGTGCATTGGTGGCAACCATCTCGTTGATGCACGGTGTATAACTTTTGGCTCGTCAGTGAATATTGACTAGCACTTCTGTTGTAGTCGACTCTAAGATGCAAAATTTCGCTTGTTTGTTGAGAAACCTGAATGCCAAGTTTTTACAGTGGTTGGTTTTTCAAAATTTCGATGACTAACAGCATTAATTGTGGCATTTATCTGCTAGGACATTTCTTTTTAGTTCTGACGTTGCTGCGCTCTACAGTATTTCAAACTGAACACCATCCACACTTGATCGCAGCACTTGCATTCGGATAGACTCTTCGACTAGCCCACTTCGAATGGAAACACTGGGATTCTTTTCGCTCGTATTGGGGCTCATCACTAATTCAATCAGAACGATAATTTCAACTGTGACATCCTGTTCACTGGACTGTCGATGGGATTAAACAGACCGATTCTGTTTGTTCTCCGTTCCGAATGCTCAAGCAAACTAACCATTTTTCTCACAAATCTGTGGTTGTACGTTTAGATATGATCATTCGGTTATGCCTTTTGTGAGGCTATTGACGTTTTAGTTAACACGCTAGTCTCACGAGCACGAAGACAGGAGTGTAAATTCCGATTCAGACGAAGATATACACTACTGGTAACCTCTAGTGAGAACAAACTTCAGCCTTTAGTGCTTTCTTTCTAAATAGGCTAACCGGAAGGTTTATCTGAATGCGATGGCTGCGATCAAATGTGGGTGGTGTTCAGTTTGAAATAATCTCCATCTCCGCTCTCCTAATAAACAGCTCTAACGGGTTTGGTCGTTTGTCCTATGTGTAACTGAAAAGCAAACTGTTCAACACCGTACGATTTTCTGGATCAGAACCACAATCCAGAAGTACATAACTAAAACAAACTATTTGGTTATATTTTGTGGGTCAAACAAAGGTTTCGGGTTCATAGAGTAATAGAAACAGGGGCTAGAGAGTTGAATAGAAGTTGGTATAAGATTTCTTCTCATCACCAAGTTAGTACGAAGTTGCTTTGGTATGCAGAAATTTACGTTCTAGCACCTGATTTTAAGTCACTTGTTTCCTACGTTTCACGTGTACATGTGGCCCCGGTGTGTGCAGACTTATCGTACTAGCTGGTTTATCGTCGGCACTGTGTGAGGCTTTTTGAGTGCCGAGGTACCTTTTCATTGCTTTAAACCTATGTGCATCCACACACATGCGACTATTCATGGATAGCATGTGTGTGGTGGTCAGACGCACTAAATCCTAGCTCAGTAGTATTTGCTTTATCGTAGTTTCTATCGTATACACTTATTTTGAGAGGTTGGACGTCCGGTTTACTGCTGCAGTAAGGTGTTTACTCATCGTCTTTAGAAGCTGAGGGCTGAAAGTGGTTTTAGCTTGAAGGACCCAGTGGTCCTGGTGCACCAAGCATACGAATCAGGTTCGGCAAGTACGTCCATTAGGCTGCACTCATCTGAGGGCGAGTCGGTCACAAATGGGATTGGATATATATATATATATATATATATAGGACCAATTCGTCATTGTCACCAGCAGCGATTGCTATTGTTGCTCAACTGTCGTAAGCCACTAGTAAAGTCAGTTTAGAGTTTAAGGAGAAAGGCGGTATGGGGTTTGTTGCATAAACCCTAGTTTGGACTTGAATGGTAGTCGTAAGTGCCTATATTCACAGTGTAGATAGCCAAGTTACAAGTGAAAGTGAGACTGCATCTGCGATGGAGCTCCTTGCAGCTTTTGTAGCTGCACCTAATTAACTGTTCCTATATAACTGACAGCTCAGTCAGATACTTACACTATTCATGCCACCAGTCTGTGTTGCCCTTTAACGAATTGATTTGTGCTGTCCAGATTGTTACGAAAGTCGACGATTTCAAACGATACTGTTGGGAAGTGAGTTTTTGCCCGGATGAAGGCTATTTGATGTCAATCCAATTCAAATCGGACCCCTTTAAATATTTTGTTCTTTTATGGCAGTACATCCATCAAACTCCCATCCCAACCTCATTGTATCGGTATAGAAGCTCGGCGCATGCTCGTGGCTGTCGGTTGTGACCGACATATGGTTCTGCTGAGAGTTTCGAATCAATCGTTGTCCATCGTAGACCAGCAAGAGGTGGACTTGGGCAAGTGTGCACTCACTGTATCCCCCACCACCGGTACTGTGGTCGTTTGTGGCGCCGTGAGTTCAATCTGGTTTCTGTTATGCACAGACTATGATATTTGTTGTCAAAAACTGTTTACTGGATTTTTTTTACTCTTTGTTCCTTGCCTTCGTAGATCGCTGTCAACAATTAACACTATAATTGTGCATTCTGTCATTAATGTTTGGGCGTCTGTGTCGCTTGTGTGATCAAGCTAATAGCTCCATTCCGATTGATTGTTGGTCTGTTTTCCAATCGCTGCGGTTAATGATGTAGGTTGTTTGAATGGCAGTGTTCATCTTGTCGAACGAAGAACCCTTAGGTGCTAATTTATATCGCGTGGTTCATGTACATCACAAACGCGACCGATTCAGCTGTGCGCTAGTGCATTCTTTGTTAGCTGGTTTCAACTGTGTACATCTGTAGTGGTCAGGACTAGTTACGGAATAGACTAGGTAAATGCGAGTGTACCTCACTAGGCTATCGGTGATAACAAAATGAACGAATGAAACAAAATAGTTACAAGGTTCCAGCAAGTTACGGTAATCAAAAGGATTTAACTCACAGGAAGGTGTTCACCAGTGTTCGAGATGACCACCACAATATTCCAAATTACCAGTATCCGGAAGTGGGGTAATATCACAGAGTTGCCGTGGACTGCAGAAGCGCGATCAGGGTTGCGACGATGTTCGTAGTACAACAGAGCTAAAAAAAAATTTGATGATAGATCCGTGTAGTATCGTCAAACGATTGCGTAACGGAGAGAAGAGCAGGCCGACGTGCACAAAATTTGTATTGTATTACAGTCACTTTTTATCACTTTCAACAAAATGCAAAGGTGATACAAAAGGTTGTTGTACAGAAATGAAGCATCGTTTGCAAACAAAAATAAGGAAATCTCTACACATCTCAAACTGATCGTTCGTTGATCATGACGGTCTGCTCGTCGTATATCCACACGATTACATGTGACTTGTTTTCCGTCCTTTGTTTTGTCGATGTATTGAAGCCGTTGGTGGTAGCAGTTTACGTCCCTCCCGGTATCAGCAAATGCCAACTGTATAACAAGTGTGTAGGCAGAATGTATGGAGATAACTCAAAAATCAACTAAGTTTCGGGAGCTCCAGAAATGTTTTTAAGACGAACGTCAGATTGTCTTGGGGTTGTCATTATTGATTTCTAGTTAATACACTTACCAATCTGTTGTTCTCTTGTAATTTATGAAGCCATTCAGCCAAGATTGTTGTCTGTGCAGTAGTCCCTGGGACATTTTCTTGTTTTCGCGATCAGCTTCTGCTTAGCGTCTACTGTGACATCACCGATTTTGAGATTCGAAGATGTTCTTTTTTCTTAAGTTGGCTGTCAAACTAAATAGGTTATATCACCGGATCTTGTGTCACACCTGTCGTTTGCCACTTTAAGAGTATTCATGGTTGTGTGTGGGCTGACGTACTACCAGGACGCCCAGACCTGGACAGGAGGACGATTAAAGTTATCAACCGTAGCATTTGGCTCAAAAACTTGTACCGCAAGGCAGCGGGTAGTTGGCAGTATATTAGAAACGGTACATTTTTCGGAAAAATATGCCAACCTTTTTCCAACCCCCAACCCGGGGGACCAGGAGACTGTGGTTTGTCAGACCTCCGCTTATTGGCTTGCTTGGTATGAGTCACCGTCGGTTTGTTGACCACACCGTTCAGTTCAGTCCAGTAGGTCATCGAGATGCGCAAGCCATCACACTGCGTCACGGTCCAGTTTCGTTTTGACAGACTTTGAGAGTCTCAGGAACATTACGTCATATTGTTATTGTAAGCACAGCTGTGTAAGGTAACTAGTATTCGACTAAATCCCCGATCAAAAAACCAAAACTGCTTTCTTCCGATTTCAAAAGATTGTTTTGCCTCATTTTTTCTTATATTGACTAACGCGTTCAGCCCAAACCCCTCCTGTTCGACGGATTTTGGGTTCTCCAGTTGACACGAGAACTTACACACATAGGGCAAGTTTCTTGTATGTGAAATTTTATTCCATCGTTATTTGTATACCTCCGGACTAGACTGAACTAAGCGACGGCTGCAGTGAAATGTCGCATCAGTTTCTTGAAAATATTCCAGCCCCGCTTGAACGTTGATAGCAGCAACGGCACGGACCCGCCTTCATCCGAGTTTGACCAGTCTCAGATTCCGAGGAACCTAACGGGTGATTTGTTTCATTCATTCGTGACAGTACGTATTCGACCCAAAGATGCTATAGCTCCACTCGCTCAGATTTGTGTCAGAGTTTGAGTAGGTAATATTTCTGAATGCACATTACAGTGTTGCTTGCTATCGTACGTGAATATTTCGTCGCGTCCATGCTGTGGTCTGGAAAAGCATTCACGTCGAGGTACATCGCGTAAGCCTGGCACTTTGGAATAAAACATTTTGCATTTTCTCTTATCTAATGCTGGAACTCTTGCTGTTTGCCTCATTCAGAAGTTAGTAATACTTGCTATGCGTTCTCTCTGTAATCAAAAAGCATTCTGCACATGGGCATACATGCTCGTTCAAAAAAACCTGTCGAGTTGCCGAAATTGTTTTGGGCTCAATGAATATACTTTGTTTTTGATCATGTGAGTGTGCAGTCTCCGGACGAACTTTATCTTTTACGTCATGTTTCTCGGTTAAATTCTCACAAGGCCATATTTTCTTTGGATGTTTCCCGCCTGGACAGAACGATAAATTCCTGGCTTTCAAAACTTGCAGCGACCGATTACATAAAGTGCCCTTGGTAAATCCACCTTCCAAACGTCCTGTTCTAGGTGTGTACTCTCAAGACGGGTCGATGATTGCGCTTGTTGACGCCGAGCGCACTGTCACAGTTCATTCGGTAAGTGATTTCGTAGCTCCATCTGTCAGTTATTTAGATGATGAGCCTCTCCGATTCCGTTGTAAATCTGTCTCAAGAAAAATTAGTAGCTGTAATCTACAGGGTCTTTTTTATTAACACCATTTTCTCGGTGTTCTTCATTGACCACCGTATACATTCGATTATTCGTTGTATCTCACTTATTGTTCACTCGGTTACACGGCGAGTTAAGTTTGACACACACCGTCGGGTCCATTTGATCATTTTTTTAAATGGTTTCTGGTTGGTCCCTATGTGATTGATCGCCGGTTTGTCTTGGGCAACCCTTTCACTTCACTTCTGTTGCAGTGTAACGGCTTCCAGTTTGTCCTTCACCACGGTGATGGACGTTTGTGAACTGATGTGAATCAGCAAGCCGTTTAGCGTATCAGACCTTATTGACCTAGACATTCTACTTCTGGATGAACACACTATAGGGTCAGTCAATACCGTACCTACGAAGCCTTATGATCCTGACTGCTCAGGCGGGTGCTCTACACCAGGTTTAGAATTTCGTTGTCATGCACGTTGCGTTTGATAACCTACCTGTCCTGCCCTTGAAGCCGATTTGGTTGTTGATATTCACGCAGTTCTTTATTCGTACAATGTGACCGTAGGATGGACTGTGCGTATCCTACTTGCGTGACGTTATCGTACAGGGAGGATCACACTCAATCGACATTCACTGGGCCGGGAGGTAATTGGGTGTAGTCAGTCTCTTGCCAATAACTTACACATGGCAAGTGTAAACTGTCGAACTATGACCTCCAGTTTGTTGAGGATACTTTGAGCTGCTCTAGAATTCTATTGGATGAGGCTCTGGCTGCGTGACATGACAGCTGCAGATAAGAACGAATGTTCTGCTCTCTGTCTGATGACGAGGACGACCACGGTCGTGGAGCTAAAGCTTCTAAGTGAATGTCATGAAATGTTTATGTCGTAGAGAGTGAGAAACACATAAGTCTGGCCTGATTACTTCAAGTTGGCGGACCTTATGTTACTGAATCCGTTAACATCACCGGATGCATTAATTGGAATAAAGCTTGCTGTGTATAAGTCAGCTATTGTCATACTGTACCCATAGCTGCCTGCCGTTTTGCCTCACTTGCACACAATTAGTATCTTTTCAGTTAAGTCTTGCAACTATTGTTACGTGTGTTACGTTTTTTCAGCTTGTCGATTTATTGCATGTTTTATGCTGAATCAATGAGGTATGCTCTGTCATAGTCTTACTATGGCAGAAGCTCTGCACAGTTGACTGACGTTTTATCATATATTGAAATTCATACAGTATGACTGTCAAGTAGGATTGATGAGATTGGTCCATGTTTGTTTCTTGATTCACTGTACTTACCTAAATCGTTAAGAGTAAATTATGTTCAGCTAAGCAATCAATGATGGCTTACCATGTAAGAGTCTGTGTTACTACACCTTGATACGTGAGCACGAGGATAAGCAATAAAATATACTGACGTTCGTTTAGTCGAAGAAAACGAAACAGTAGATAAATAGGGCAATAATTGAGCATTATTACGCTCTCCTCACTGTGAATAGTTGTAGGCTCACGAACCCGCCAAACGGCATACTACTTCACAACTTCTGGCGCTGTTCAACCACGCCTTAGTTACAGGTTTCACATCCGACGACCATATTTCGTTTAGTAATGGTTGTATCAACATTCGGCACTCCAACAGATAAACGGTTGCTTAGCAACCAAAACCTGCAGCCCACCGTGCTTAATTGGTTCAGCTCCCAGTGTACGACCGATTTGCAGCATAAGTCCCGGCTAGTATTTCCTACACATTGATTTCATTTCACTTAAATAGCGAAGGTAGGAATTAGTCAACCTTGTGGTGTCTTTCGCACCTGTTAATAACGTTTGTAAACTGTAAACCACAGTACGAATTACACTAAGAACACTGCAAACTTTCCCTGTGAACGGCCAAGTGGCAATTGCTTGTCGTCATTAATGTCGTTAAATTGCAATACTTGCGCGTATCTTTGGTATCCATCCATTTGTAACGTAGCGTTTACAGCTGATGCATCAGTCGGATTTTCCTTACCACTGGGCTTTTCTGTTCATGACGACCGGTCTATTTGTTGTGACCACTTGATGAGTCATCTGAATTTCTGCTTCGATATTTCCGGCCCTTGGGAAACAGTTCTGATTCGTTCAGGTATATTTTCCTCTCCGTGCCTTAAAAGACTCCGAAGGAAGAAAGAAAAGGCTTGTAAATCGGAAGATTATTCCTTTGTCAAGTGCATTTCAAAGTCTATCAGATGTGAATTAGATTGTTTGAATTCTACGTACACCAACATGTTATTGGGTAAAAAAAACTGTGGGGGGATCTTGAAAATCATGAAGAAGCTGAGCAGATTGAACACTTCATTCAACGAACTAGCTGACGTCGAGGAGTTCAACCGTAATATTAACCGGACGGCTAATAACTTCCCCCCAGCTGAAACAGAGTTTTTGCTTTTCACTGATCCCTTAGCCCTAATCGAGAGTTCAACTGTTCCCAAAAAATTTATCCGAATAAGGTCAAATAAAGCAAGTAGACCTGATGGCCTTTTCCCGAATGCTCTTAAGGACTATGCGGGATTTTAGTGATAACCACTATCTGAGTTATTCACTTAGTGTTTCAGACATTGCATGATTGACTGTTAGAGGATGGCACGTATAACGCCAGTTCCTAAAAATGAAGGACTGATCTCCTATACCTCCGTGGCACAAAATTTTTTTGAAGAACTCATTCTTTCTCGAATGGAAAATCAGGTAAACATCGTGGATTCCAGTCAGTTTGCTTACCGTCATTCACGCTCAATCTTAGACGCGCTGGTATACCTAGTTCATTTCATTCTGTCATCGCTTGCTGAAAAATGAATAGTCGTCTGCTTATGTTTCCTCGAGTACAGTGATGCATGTTAAATGGTTCCTGGCAATTTACAGCAGTTCACTCAGTAACGCGTACTCGACACTTCTAGTAACGCTTATTCAGACGGTCGGGTTAACGGGACTATCCTGCAAGTCCAAAAACGTCAAAAAAGACAACCGAAAAGACTGGAATTTATACGATACTGTTTGATAACTTTATAATAAAGGTACTATCTCACCTTGAATGGGAATCAACGGGATACACAAATTATTTAGCAAAGATGTTCAAAATGGAGTCATAAAACTATCAGGAAGGAAGTTTTAACAGATTAACAGTGATAGTTACAAAAAGGAAGAAAGCAAGCATTCTCGTGCAGTTATGGTAAAAAAAAATTTATTATGATAGTTCACTACACACAACAATGACAAATGAAGGCAAATGTAGAATCAGTTTCCTACCAACAAATCAAACATGTTTCGACGAATTCATCGCTCCACATCACACCGAACAAAAGAGGATAAACGTACCAGACGAATTTCAACAGATCTGGCAATTCTTTTGGAAGCGTTGATAGAGCGACGCTACATGTTCTCCGAAAATCTGGAATTCAAACTTCAGCCGTTGAGCTTATTACTTCACTTACCGAAACCAATGCGGTGACCAAGTCTTATCGCCACCCATCACTAGCTCCGGTTTTCTACAGGGCGCAATCCTGCCCTATTTTTATTTTCACTTTATATTGTATCCTTGCCAATAGACAATCACACTTCTAGTCAGATATGAAATTGATGTGGTATTCATTAACAAGTACCCTACCAGACTTTCTTTCCCCGCCCTGCTGGACAGTTTATCCGATCTAACACGTTGATCTGAGTCCCCCAGTTTGTCTCTTAAAACATCCAACTGTGTCGACATACTGTTTTCGATCACTGTGAGGATCTCCCTAATGCATGTGCCACTCTACGTAAATAACGAACCTTTACCTCAGTTGTCCTTTGTTAAATATCTGGAGATTACTTTGAGCAACGACATGAAATGGACATTTCAAGTTACCGGTTTTCACAAAAGTCCGGAAGCTTTCATTTTATGTCATGCACTCTCTCACCATTCTCCATAATTTAGTCAGTCGTTTCGTTAAAGCCTGTGTGCTTACCCACTGGATGTATTGTTAACCTGTTGCTTTCACTGATCTTGTCAAAAGACTGCACTTTTTGCCGGACCTCTAAAGCATTTATCCCGTTACAGTGTAATCCCTCGCAAACAATTCGTTGATTTTATTGTTTCTCGTCATTTCAAGATGTGCGGACAATTTTCGACAAAATTCTTATCGGATGCAATCCACCCTTGTATTCGGATCTCTCTATGCATGTTTCCACATCCTCTGCAAGATCCTTTTACAAAATTTTATTTGCATGTATCCGATCTTATTAATCCTCCGTTATCTCCTTATTTAGCTCGCTTTCCACACAAACCGTACTTTCTCATTCGGGAAATGAACCTCAAAACTGAATCACTAGATATTTTCATAACAAATCCTGACTGTGGCCGATTTCTTTAACCTGTCCTTGAGCTCCACAGTTGTACTGATAATTTTTGATCTAGACACACATATTTCATTGTCCTGCATTTGTTGAAAATGTGAGTATTTAAAAAAGCTGAAAATTCATTTCTCAAGGTGCATAAGGCACTTTATTGACTTGAATTGAAGGATTTGCTTACAAGCAGTAGATGGGGCTCTGTGCGCTTACAGTTTTTTAATAGTATCATGCATTTTAGTGACTTTTTTCGCGTTCCGAATTCAATGCTGTTGCTTCCCTAGCCCGACGAGTGATACGGTTTCAAATTTGACGTTATCGTGACGTAAAAGTGTAATAGTGGTCCTCTGCATGTACCGCAATTCCAGGGTACCACCAAGCAATGAACGCTCTTTCATTGCGAAAATGTTACCTCTGTCGAACACCAGTTAGTGTGACTTTTTCGGGTTATCGATCTCTAGACCAATTCACGTACAAGGTACTTGTAAAGGAGTGGTGTATGAATGAAGGTAACTCCCTCAGGCTCAAGGAAACACCGTATGAAACTGAGCCCTAAGCTGTTATGAGGTTTATCTGAATATGTGTTTGGCTGCTCAGATGACACTAATGAGCATTTCTGGCAAATTTCAGCGCGTTTTTTTATCATCTCTAATTTCCAGATGACAGATGAGGATGACGAGCACCAGTTACCCACGTTAAAATCCATCTGTTCCGAATGGTGGCAAAGGCAGACGGCTCGTGTGACCGCAACCGGCTGGATTCCGAATGAGCGACGCACTGCTACTGGAAGTTTGGATACGTCTATGGTTATTTTATCTCTGGACGTACCGAAACAAGCCATCGTCCTGTGTAGTGAGTTGTTACTTTGTTTACCGCCTGATCGCTTGACCCCAATCTTGTGGTTTTTGTTGAGAAGCTATATGTCGAATGACCGGAGTATATTAAATAAAATATAGGTCTGCATTTCTGTTACCAAGACTATGTTATCTGACTCGGGAGAATCATCGGCGTCAGAAGACATCTCGCCTATACTTGGGATTTCCATTAATGGGACCACAATCGAAACAACTTCACTTTATAGCTACGAACCATGACCGCTAAAATCGTGGATGTCAAGCATATTGAAACATTAGCTCACCGATGTTCGCATTCACTTACACGCATTGGACACCATAATCCCCGCTGCCAACAAAGAGGATGCTTTTGGCTCATGAAGTTCAAAGAAGTTCTCTCATCCAGTTCAGGAAAATGTTTCGACTTAGATAGTTACGTTGCGGATCAAGAATACGAACTCGTCGTTTCCGACGGCGTGCGCTCGATGTTCCCCCTGCCACTTCACTAACTTAAGACACATTGTAGCTAATCGGTTACTCAGCTGAGAGAAGTGAAGTCGCCCACTAACGACTTAAAAGCTGTAGGTTTTGTTCTCCCAGATCAGGATCTTGCTGGCCCACCTGTCTTCTAGGTTGTGACATTACGGATGATAGCCGTTAGTTTTGTGACGTGTTTACTATCGACGTGTGTTAGCTGGCAGCATTTATTGAAGTGGAACAATGAAATTTGCAGAGATAGTGCTCCACATATACCATTTTGCTTTCATTTGGAACTTGTTTATGTATCTTGCTGTAGATTGTTTGAGTTGTGACAAGAGATACTGTGAATTAAGCCCAATCATTTCGTCTTCTTTTATCTTTAATCTAGAGTCTTCTTTTCTGATACCATAACACTTGTTGATGGTGGTAAGGAATGAGGTTTAATTCAACTTGCGTGTTTACCACGTATTGCTTTTTTGCTAAAAATGTTCTTGTTCAAGAGTGACTGATAGCAATGTTTATGAGGTGTTCATGTTTTAACCCTCACATTCCGCCTCATGACTATCTGTGTATCATTTTTGTAATATTTGTTAGACACTGATACATCAGTATATCTGTGTCAGTAGACAGTTAAATGGGCTCGAAAGAGCATAGGTTCCCATATTGGACACCTAAACTTTATCAGTCACATCTGCCAGTTAAGGCACATTGTTGGCAAAGCGTTACTTACTGGCGATCATTGTGATTAGTTGAGCGTAAGCAATGTTATGAATGCCAGATGAACTAGCTGGGTTTTATGTACTCTTTCCGGCCTCCTGAACGCTTTTCGCAGATGACTGCCTGTTTTTGGCTCCAGTGTTAGTGCCGTATGCTGTGCGCGTAGTTTGTTTAATTCGTTTAACTGTACGCCCTGGAACAAATTGCAATTAATTTGAAACAATTAGTAGCATTCCTTTTTCATACTTCATGTCGTTCATCACCCGTGCACTTGCAATAACCACAGTTCAAATGTACCTGAAGCATGGGACATGTTCGCAATAGTATTAAACAAACCAATCACAGGTGGAACCACTGCTTCTATTCGACCGTAATGTACTGCCAGATTGGTCACGTGAACTCGTGGCACAAGTGAACTGAAGGGTGTAGTTTGTACTAATGTTGATCCACTCCTTATTTGGACCTGCCAAGGAGGCACAGTGCGTGGGTCTGGACTTCGCACATTGTGTCGAGGTGCGAATAGTGTGATAGACACACTTTTCAATATGTTGGCTGTCGCGGAAACGTGTCAGTTAGCCGTGTTGCCGTTTGACCGATGCTCTCACTGCGCATGCGGAATGTTATGAAGGCATCGGTTATCTTAAAGCATCCTTCGCTGACATTAAGTTTTGCAACCGTACGGAAGACCCTGCTGCACCGTCTAGTTGTGCTTATTGCTCTGCTATCAAAAGCTAATGTCACACAGACGGCACATGCCGAGCCTACCAATAAATGTTTGTTACGAGTTACATGCTGTCAAATTAATTAGACACGACTGTGTTTCTGCCGTTTTTGCTAAGTATGTAGAGTCAGATTTTTAGTTTAATAGTAGTGATGGCAAGGAGCTCTAGTAGCACCGAGTTATTTCATATCCCGTCCCAGACTGCGGGTTTCCGTAACTTTCCCTGGTTTCAAGTTCGCCGCTCCTTAATTTCGAGATGCCAACGTATCATTTTTTCAGTCAGTTTTTCTAAAGACTCATTTCTCATTAAGCTGCTTACTTGTTCACCTTGCTTGCTCGCTATTAATTGTAAATCTTA
>JTDE01021776.1:0-26509 GCA_014338405.1 Paragonimus skrjabini miyazakii | reverse complement strand
TTTCATCACTTTTCTTCATCGCACAATGACAGGTAATGACAAAACTCTTCAGTTTACATCAACTTGCTAATCTTCTTTGTTTACACAGATGCACATCCAATGAGCAATAGTACTTCGTTATCCTGGATGGACGATTGTAGTTTGACCAGCACTGCCTTGGATGGTAGTATTCGTTGTTGGAAAGTTTCCAAGTCCTAGCGCTCAGTCACTGTGTAGCACCGCTCCCTTCCCTTGATGTCCGGCCTGTGACGTGCCTTCTGTGCTTTTAAAAGCGCTAAACTTTTCTAACGCTTATGTTACAAACATTGCTAACGCCGTTTAACTTGCTTATCTTATTGTCCACAACTTCAGTATATCTCTATAATTTACATTATCTCTGAGTTTTCTGTTTTGGGTATGAGTGTCGTTCCAATCATCTGTTTACTTTTCAAACCATCAGTTAGAATTAATCAGATTTGACTCCAGTCCCGAAAGCCCAACGAACGTTTAATGATTATTTTTTGGTCTAACTTTACTGCTCTAGTTTTCTGCACTTTGTTCTGTGCCCCACAGATCAGATTATGCACTTGTTAGTGAATTCGGAGTATTGGCTTATTTCATTGGTTTGTTTAGTTAGCATTGTACCCTTCCTCATAATGACCAGCATTATGGGATTGTTAACGGTGAAGTGTTAGTCACTAAGATGATGTCTCATTGAAGTATTTTTTACCCACTCGTCGCCAGATGTTAATTTTTGCGTCCAACACAGTTTCGATGCAGTTCATCTGCGATGATAAGTCGATTATCGCTTGTTGATTTACAAATTGTGCTGTCACTTATACTTCTAAGACGTAATGGTATATTTGGGTAAAAATATAGAATGATAACACCCCCTGTTTCATCTCTGTTTTCCCATTCAGGCAGACATTCCGGTCAGCACTTTTCAAAAAGAAACACCAGACCACAGTTTAGCTCTTGATAGAATTTATCAGTAATACACATAACTACCACGGCGGGGCTTCGATTTCCGACCTATTTTATCTAGAACCAACCATACTGTCCACTACACTGCACGATCGAATGATCATATCTAGTCAGTCGACCACATTCGTTTCTGAACGATGGTGATACATTTGGCTATCAACTGTTTTGTGACTAGTCATGGTTGTATTTGGGCTGAGATACTGCCAGGATGCCCAGACCAAGACAGGAGAACCGTATGTTCTTTCTTTGTAAAAGAATTCGGTATTAATGATCTGATCTGTCGTCACGTTGGTTATTGGGACCACTTATTTGATATCCTGTAGTTCTTCCGCAGATTCTGTTCCGATACTGACCGAGTGTGGGGTCTGTCAGGTTAGCTCTGTCGTACATTACATTTTCTGATTTCCCTGAACACTTGCGTGATATTTGGGAGTTTTGACATTCTTCTAAGCGAAAATAACAGTTATTGCGGCCTCCCTGTACTATTGCTTTAATGTGCTGTTTGTACTTCCTTCTTCAATTATCTTTTTGTCTTGTCCACATGTGCTTTTAGTGTTTTAGAGTGCTATAGAAAGGGTCTTCAAGTGTATTCTTCTGCGTACGTGTGTGTTCAGGTTTATGCAAAACAACCTCCAATCGTATTTGGTTGGTACATTCTTTAAAATGTTATCATGTGACCACAACTGTTTAGTGCGATTGCATGCGGTGTGCGCGTAAAAATAATCCTAGTCAAAGAGGCTTCCATGCAGGCAGGCTACGTATTGAATTCGTTGTGACAGATCGCTGAGTCAGGTGGTTCTTCGAACCACTCCACAAAATGTTCGGGTATCGTGTGTGACACTCTTGTTATTGCATGGATTGGTGACATGAAAAACACTTTGAATACCTTTTGTGAACAACTGTTGTTGGCTCGAAATGAAAGTGCCAGATTGACCTCATAAGACGACTGAGATGAACGTAAGCTGCGACAGTGTGATCTGGTCAGACAAAAGCTGTTTGAATTTGTCGGCTGTGTTTGTATGGTTGCATTGGCATTCGTCAGTGGCGATCAACCTCAACCCCTCATAGATAATCATTATCACCATAGACAGCAATGCATCAATGATTCACACTGATGCTTAATTGCCACACAACCACGAAGGAAAAAAACCCTATATAGAAAGAGCGAAGAAAGAAAGAAAGGTGAGGGAAATGGCACCTAACTACTGAAAATAGCTACGTCTATATTCAAACACACAACATCAAGGCGCCTACATCATACAAACAAACAACCGAATTGTACGTGAAAGTAAGGCGTCATTAGCGAGACAGCTTTCTTACGGTTTTCACTTCCCCGCGTCATTAAATGCAGTCGCTTTACAGATCACCAGTTTATCAAACATCGTACAACGACGAACTGTTCATGTAAAAGCCAAAATAAAATCGACCACAATAGTGTAGGGTCACTCGTATTCGCACTGCTTATTGCGTAGTCAGGCTCCCTGATTTTAGTCTCGCTGACTTACTTGACTTATCCCATCCCACATGACTATCTGTGTTCCCTGTCTCCGGCGCACGTGAACCAGTAAGTCTTTCCCACCGTGAATGCTATTGACTACCACGACTGGTATCACGGTTCAACGGCGCGCTGTTGACTCATTATATCGTCAGGTCTGTCGCCGTCCTCCGATTGCGCAACAATCTTCCTGCCAGGATACATGTGTGGCCGCGTCGGAAATGCAGATTGTTGTTGCATATGGCAATGTGGCGAACGCTAGTAAGTTAAACTTCGAATGAGCATTCGTGTTCAAGAGACTTGGAATGGTGACTGGCAATATTCTAGGTACTGGGGAGCTACTATTCCGGGTTGTCGGTTTGTGCGCTACTGTCAGTTGGGTACGGTCATCGAACTCGAATGACTTTCCACGTCAAATTGTTCACACTTAGAAGGCCGTATTCAAGCATGGATTTAGCCCAAGTTTCAAAGCGAGTCTCGACAGTGATCATATTTTTGTTTCCATTGATTTTTTTGGTCGTCTAGTATAAATTCAGGATCCAATAGAATATACACTGGACCAAGCAGAACAAATGACTACTCAAACAAGGATCGTAGGTCTTAATAAACGAATGGAATTCACCGATTAGTGGTCGTCAAACTACATGCCCTGTTCATTTTGGAGTTTGTGGCACGATGGGACGACTCTTAACCGTAATGCTGCACATAGTAATGCTCCCAGGCTAATCAGCGTCTCAGTTAACCGGCTCAAATGTTTGGAGAAATCAGTATGTGTTGTCTCACTTGATCATTACGGTAGACAACGGCTCTGCGTTCTCGTAGACGTCCGTTGCTACCATCTCGTTCCCTTGGGGGCAGCCTGTACGTTGTCGCATTGCTTAACTGTTTACGAATTGTTCTGTTTGCATCTTTGGTCGTTCTTTTATTGATACATTTCAGTAGGGGACTCTAAAATGTAAGTTTGCTTCTTTTAAAAGTCGAGGTGACCCTGAGAACGATGCACAGGCCTGTCTTTCTTATTTAAGACTTGGAAACTTGTGCATTTGTTTCTCTGTAATGAGTAAGCTCACTGTGACTTGAAGGCACGTTACCAAAAATTCTGAATATTTTGATGGTATAATGTGTATTCACAGTCATTCTGCTGTTACGATGTTGGTTTCACAATCATATCGCTTTGATTAGAAAATAAAACGTACACTTGAAAATAGTTTTTCTGGTTGAATGAATTTCGTCTGGTAAGTGGGGTCGTTGTTAGCTTCTTGTCCACATCTGGCAACAGGCATCATTCCTTTGTACATATTAGGGACTTTCGCGTTCATTGGTTAGTGTCAATGTTTAACTGCGTGTGTTAAAATGAGAATTCGAGCTGGAAATCACCTTTTGTGTCTGTAGGTGATCATTGATGTGCTTGATTTCAGTATGCTCTGGATATTCGCGTGCATGGCGGCACGTTGAACAGATCGTAGGGTGCAGTCTGCAACGTGTAGGGTCCGTGGATTTTTCCGTAGGACATTCTAAACAGCATGATAGTGTTAAACTGAGATACGTTGAATTAGGGCGATATAAGTATTGGTTGATAATCTTATTCTTAAATTGTAATTTAGGCACCAAGCATCCGTGATTTCTTTTGCTTGTTAATATGCGATAACAAATTTGATGCAACGCAAGTCACTAGATGTCAGTCCATTGATCTGAACACCCATAACTTCCTTGATTAACGGATATCGTTTAGAATGAATTTGGGTGCAAAATAACTGGTCCCCAGTCGGACTCGAATCGACGACATAAATAGCCTTTCATCATCATCATAACAGCCATGAACCTGACCAAAAGGTACTGTGGCTCAAGCCGCCTCTCACCCTAACATTGGCGTGGAATCTCCTGGAAGAAAACGTTCTTAAGAAGGTTAAACATTATTAAAAGAAGACTAAGCGGAAGAATTGGAAATGGTATGGATACAGGTACGCCATTGACTGCGACACATCGCCGTCTCGGATAGCGTCTCTAACCAACGGTTTGAGTGATCACGAGGACCCCATCCAGGCAGGCGACATCTACCCACTTTGCTCAATGAAGCAGTCAGAGTCTTCATATTTCGTGACCACATTGTTGGTTGACCATCACGCGGTTTTACCCAACCGTTGGTGGCCTCAGGATATAATGCCCGGTATAGCAAACGATCAGATGACATACGGAGTACGTGACCCAACCATCGCAAGCTGTGCACCGTGATTAGTTATCCAATTGATCGCGTATCCCGAGCGTTCCGGAATACACGCCGGCGTACTGCCACATTGCTCACGCGATCAGACCACTTAATATGGGCCAATTGGCGGAGACAACGATGATCAAGCGCAGCAAGCCTGTTGCTAACTTCTTTGGAAACAGGCAGATGTGGTGGCTCGGCTTGATGGTTTGAGCGTACGATTGTTTGTCGAGCTTACCGTTTAGGTTGCAAACGTCCTATCACTAAACAAGGTAACATGATAGGTGCATGAGAGTTTGGTCGTTGTTGATTATGAATATCGATTATTGTTCGTCTGTATACATGTATTCGTCCTCTCGCCTTCTCACGCGGCCCATCACGTGTCAAGCTGTCTAATCTGAGTGACGCCCACTATCCCAACCTACACATGCGCGTCCTCAAATTCACCGGCCTGAAAACTCTCTTCGGCATCTCAGCGCACGCACTGGAACGCTCCAACTGGATGTGATTCAGTGCAGTGAATACACAGGTACGTATGACACGAAACAGAAAGAACAACACAACTGAACAGGACAGGACACGGTCCAGACGAGCGCCATTGCATTAGGCTTGTACACTAATCCCAACAATAAAGATCCAAAAAGTCGACTTAACCTTTTTATTCACTAGTATTTGTAAGTGGATACTCAAGCTATCACGGCTAAGAGTTCCATTACGTACGCGATTTTAGGATGACCTTTCGACCCGGAATCCGATTGGTTACTTGTTGTTTTTGAGCTCCGAAAGAATCAGTCAGGTTTCCTTCTGAAATTCCACTTGATCGGTTATTGGCTGTCGGGCTCTGACTTTTTCGTGGTGATCAGTTCAGGTGCGTGTTGGGATTTAGTAACGACCATGTTTGTGTCTCCGGATATTTTCCTCACATTGGTTCGTAGATTTTGCGCAGTTCGATGTGTTTGTTTGATGAACTGATTGACGAATATGAGGCTTCCAGAAATCCTCTTGTGTGTTTTGTGTTTGCTTGGATAAGAATCTGTGATGTTCACGTTGAGTGTGTCAGGTTTGATCCTGGTGAATGAAGATCAATGGGAACTGATCAGGACGCTTGGGTATTACAACTGTATGATCAGCATATCGTATGCATAATTTTGGCCTAATCTTCGAAAACGCGACGTTTTCAAATCTTTGAGCAACTAATTAGGCAGTAAATCCATATATCGGTGATCCTTTTTAACCGTTCATAAATTTGCCAGTTTAGTCCGAAGTATGTAGATGAGTGTAGTTGCTACCTTATGGATATACATAAAGTTGCAAACACTCCCGGTTTCAATGATCCATTTGGTTGGTCGCGGTGTTTCCTTGACGAAGGTGAGATCGATTGATGTGAAAAGACCATGACATCTAGTGTAGTTTCGGCTTCTTCTACTTTGACAGCTGCCAGTTTATTAAAGAATTGTTGAGCGTTCCTAACAGATTGTCGTAATTCATCGGTTAATCTTACCGCCTCCTACGAGAAACGTCAACCAGCTCTACGAAACAGTTGGCTAAACGGATTACTCTGTCATACATCAAAGACAACAGAAATATCTGCAGGACTCCTGCAATCTAACGCAATTGCGGTAACACACATGCCGATCGCAACTACACGGAAATATTATCGAAACTGAAAGAGTAACTTACCGGTCGATTAAAGGAACTTGATATACAAAATCGACTACAATAACTGAGAAAGCGCCACATCGGCCAAACCAGAGAGTTCTCTAGGCGACTAACTGAACACGAATTGATCATTAAGAGGCACGATCAGTTCTCGTTGATCTTCATTCACCAGGATCAAACCTGACAAACTCAACGTGAACACCACAGATTCTTATCCATGCAAACACAAAACACACAAGAGGATTTCTGGAAGCCTCATATTCGTCAACCAGTTCATCAAACAAACACATCGAATTGCGCAAAATCTACGAACTAATGTGAGGAAAAGATCCGGAGAAACACAAACGTGGTTGTTACTGAATCCTAACACGCACCTGAACTGATCACCACGAACAAGTCAGAGCCCGACAACCAATAACCGGTCAAGTGGAATTTCAGAAGGAAACCTGACTGATTCGTCCAGGGCTCCAAAAACAATATGCAACCAATCAGATTTGAAGTCATAAACAACAGAATTGGCTAATCAGATTTCAGATTGGATGGTCACAATAGCAGTATGTAACTACTCCGTCTTCAGATCAAGGAATCAACAGTAACAAGAATTGTTCAATCCGGTTTCGTGTCAATATGTCATCGTACGTGCAGACGAGCATTCATCAACCCTCATCATCCCTTACGCTCAAATCCTCATGCACTGATGATCTCACCTCGTTTGGTGGTAAAACGTTCATAACTTCAATAGCCTGCTCGGCGAACACCGAAAAATAAACAGCATGTCCAGCCGACGAAGCGCCGTATTTGTTGAGCTACGAAGCCATATATGGTTTGTTCCATGTAGAAGACGATGTCCTACGTCGTACTTTGCAATCACAAGCTCTTGCCTCCGCATCATACTTCGGTACGATGTGGTGACTTGTTTACATAAAATGCACAGGCTGTGCGTCTATTATCAACAACTGGTTGCCTATGCATTATGATAACTTATAATCTACGGCGCTTCCCAGTAGATTAACCTCCGGATCTAATGAAACAACAGCTGTGATGAGGACTTGTTTGTCAAACGTGGCGTTAATCTCAGTGGATGCAGAAATAACGGACTGGACGGTATTACTTTTTATACCTCGCTTGGATAGTATTAGGAACATATTTGTTCAACTAGTTAACTGTTTTCGATGTCAGTCTTGAAAAAATTTGGCGATGGATTACATGTCGCAGCAAACTGTGTGTGATTGTATCGTGGAACCTTTAAAGCTCGTCCGATATGTTCATTTTTATATCGAAGCCTACTACGAACGAAATCACTAACTCGAATTCCGCGTGGACACAGTTGACGGTTTCCGCTACTCCGCGACTGGTCGGTCGGTTGACCCAGGTGTCCAGACTAGTTCCAGAATCGCGCACAACTGCAGAAACACTACAGATTGGTAGAAGTCTCTATTCATGTGCACAAAACAAGAGTTTTACGTATGCGTGTATTTTTCAGCCTCACTTGTTCCTAAAGGATCGTTGTTCGTTATTTCCTATGAAACAGCAAGTTTCTCTCCAGGTCCATGGGAAAAACTTCGCGTGAAATTATACCGCGCTTAACTGTCACGTCACATACGATGAGTTCACAAATTGGGTTATTTTGAATTTCATATAGCACAATCGATCGCCAGCTCGCGCCTATCGGTGGTAATTTCTACTGGCTGTCTTGTCCATCTGTCTCCTGTCAGCTAGTATCTCATCAAGCTTTCTCAATACAGTTTTGTCGGGGAAGAACCCAATTCCCCGAAAATACCGTTTTCGTTCGGTTTCGGAAAGGCCTATCTCATTCTGTTCGAAGTGACCTTCAGAGTCGGCACGGTCATATGCCGCTTCACCCTTCATGCGCGTTCTCAGCCTTTGTGCCAATTTCTGGCACCCAGCCTACGAACTTTGCCCTTCACGAGCGTTCTCGTCCTTGTGCTAATTCCTGGCATCCCGCCCACATGCTCGCCCTTTAATTGGGACATCATTGTACTGTCTGGATCTTTGTCTGGTCCACTTCTGTCCTTGTTTTCTGATTTGTCACAAACTCTGTAAATGTGGTCTAGTTTGTGACCGTGTTGAGTGACATAAATTGGCTCTGTCCGGAGGCCAGTGTTTTCTGTGTTCGTTCGTTAGCCTCAGGTGGTTGGGTTGGCCGGGAAGATACGAATTCGTCGCGCAGTAGTCAGTTGTTCATTATCGTGTAACGTCGTCCCGTTATCTACCGTCTCACTAAATGTTATTATGTTGTCTGTTTACGCGTTCGTAGGCCGTATGCCAACTTACAACATATTCCGACATTTATTGAGTTCTGATCGTTTTCCCGCATTCCAGTTTCGAACTCACGTTTTGAGTACATTAGTTTGTTTTCAACGCTTGACTGTGTAGAAATGTCGCACAAAGACAGTACCTCGATTGCAATCTATTGTTATATATATATATATAGGTCTACTAATGCAGCAACTTAACAATTGAGCAAATCACAGAAAAGCCTTTGGTGTATGTAATAAAGTGACAACTGTGACGGTTTGCAACTGTGTGGGGGATACAACGGAAAGCACACTCGCTGATTTAAGTTGAAATAGGGTATCTTCCAAATGTCTGCTGTCCTCTTCACAAGCCAAGTGCTGCATTAAGGGCAAATACAAGCACAGTAGGAGAGGGCAGCATGACTAGAGAGCGTGACTTGGCACCAAATGGTTGCTGTCCCTAGCAGGACATGATATTTACATAATTGCTTGTTCAGTTGCTAACTGTCGAACAATCGAGTATCTTACTTTATTACGTCGTGGTATTTCAGAAGTGTTCACGTTCATGCTAGCCCTCTTTGCTTGGCTCGCGTATAACTGACTTATGCACGTCAAAAATCCTACGCTGCTGCGAAACGTGACCAACCTACGCGGATGATGTTTCACCGACCACCACCGATGCATCCAGCGCCTTAGCAGCATGAACACCGTGTTAACAGGCGGACTGCCGAGCAAAACAATTTAGCTTCACTGAATTTGCTGGCTCAGATATGTCTTACGTGTGCCACCCTGTTTGTATTCCGGGTCAGGCCGAAAGCCAGTCTGTTGGCCAATATATGACCTGGGTTCAGAACATGAGTGCTTACTTTTTAAGCGCTGCCGGTAGGAATGCAAAGGACAGTTGGTGTCTCTAGTTGACAATGCTATCGTGTCTGGCCAAAAATTGTAGTCATCACTGTTGGTTCCATGGGCTTCTGTGTTTTCGGGACCTGTTGTTTCGGCTATTTCATTGCTTATTTGTTTTGCGATTTTTCTTCTCAAATCATACTTGTTACGGTACCATTGCTACCCGCACGTAACTGGGTAGTGCGTTCTTCTATACCCATTATTCAGGTTTAACGTTGAGTGATTGCAGCGATTCATTAGGCTTCCTGATATAAAAACAAATTCTGCTAGATGACGTGATCGTTTTGATTGTCTCTGTGTTCTCCCTGACACGTTGCCATCATATCTAATTGTCAGTGTGATAGCGGTTTATTATCGTATTCCGCTTGATGACTGATGTTCATCATTTTTCGTGTGTTTGTCAATCGTGTCGAATTTTCATTGACACAGGACATTTTGATCTAAACTCTTATAGTGAATTCAGTGTTTGAAGTATGCTTATTTTAACTAACCTGTGAGTTATTAACTTTTTTGAGCTTCTTTTTATGTTCAGACAAGTTTGTTCTTCTGCTAATTCAGATTTCAACTATCAAAAATGGATGACGGTCTAGAGTGTTTTGACGAAGGCTCAGAGGGTTTGCACGAAGAATCTAGGGACTTCTTCGGATGTTACATATTGGTTTCGTTGAATCCGAAAGTTCGTGGTAGAACTTACATAGGCTTTACTGTGAATCCGAATCGACGAATCCGCCAACATAATGCTGGTCGTATGAAAGGCGGAGCGAAATCTACTTCTGGTCGTGGACCTTGGTAATCATTATTTGCGGTTTTATCCTCTCATTACATACACGTTTAGGGAGATGGTCCTCATTGTACATGGTTTTCCAAGTGAAATATCTGCTCTTCGGGTAAGCTTGTTTGATCATTTGTCCATAATTTTCGTTCCAGTTCGAATGGGCGTGGCAAAATCCTAGTCTATCCAGGCGCTTATCAACTACAGTTATCGGGCGAAATTCTAAAGAAACTCCATTTGATTATCGTTTTCGTGTGTTGTGTTGTATGTTGCGAACAGGTCCATGGAATCGTCTAGGATTGACTATACGTTGGATCAATCAAAGTTATTTCCGGGAATTTGACACTAATCTGATACCACCACTGCACATGCCTGTAGTATTTGGTCCATTAAAACCGTCAGAGAAGAAAGATACAGAGGATAATCCAGTGCTTCTTGCAGATGTGTGTGCTCTGTGCGGCCAGCGCTTTGAAGTTAGTTTTCATTTTGAGTTTGAAAATGGTATATTGAAGCAGGTTTTTATTATGCCTTTCATACGATATCCGTTTCATTAACGCATTACAGAAGTACTGTCCAACAGGAGGTGATTAACTAGGCGCAATTTTCGGAATAACTGCAACAAACTGTTAAGGACTTTATTTGAGCAATCGATCGCATCCAGTTCAGAATTTCGCTTTTATTAGAGCTCGTGAGTAGTGCACATCTTCCGAAATGAAGCCTTTGAAACAAGTGTTGATCCATAACTAAGCCCAACTGAGTCATCATGACCGATCGTTAGGCGAACGGCGCTCAGGTTATCTCTAAACGAAATACAGCTGTTGGTGATCCGTAATACTGGTTGGGTTTTATCACGTTAACCTCCCTAATTCTACTGATTAATGTTCGGTCATTGATGAAGATAGCTTCATCCACATTTGCAATAATTTAGTCAGTACTTGCGTGATGCGTAAGCATGAGAACGAATATTGATACTGACTCAAACAAAGATTCCAATCACTGGTGAGTCACTCAAACAAAAAATATCCAGTGTAACGCTTCTGTCCAAAGCGAACTGCTTGCAATTGGTTGGAGTAAAAAGATGATCATTTGCAATGGGTTATTGGGAGTTCGCCGTTACTTTCTTTTATGGTCTCATTTTCTCGTACGATTGATGTTACGAAGACACGGTTCATTCTTTGAAACAATCACTTTTGGTATAATCACTATACGTCAGTAATAAATCGGCAGCAGAAACTTTGGAGGTTAATCTCCAAATTATGTTGTCTTTCAAAGCACACTATTATTACTGATGACTACCTGGCTTTCCAAATGGCTTCATGCTGTAACAAATTTCCCGACTGCTGTTTACTGAATACCGATCGTTGGCAATAAGGGTTTCCAACGCGGTCCGTCCGAATTTACCGTTCACATTTTATAGGGTTGGATTCTCTTTATGTGGCGCGAAATGTTTACAGTGTATCATTTTCCAATATGTTCATTTGATTGATTTATATTAACTGCACAGTTTTTACCTACATTTGTCATCTCCTTCAATGTGTACTATTATGCTTCAGGACTCTATAACGCCTATCATTTGTCCGGCGGCTTGTCCTACCGGCCAGTGGCATCTCCTGTGTTTAGCCCGTCACATGCTTCAATCTCAGAACCTCTCAAACTCCCCGGGTAAACGAGCGCAAGTTGATTATCTCATCCCTTTATGCGCTCCTTGTCCGTCTTGCGGTTCATCTGATCTACTGTGGCCAAATTTAATAGTGGAATGGAAAAGACGAAGAGAGTCACGAAGCTTGTTAATTTAAACTGTTGCTCACGTATTCAATCATTTCTGACAATGCACGACTTTACTCTTGGTGTTTGAATCAATCGTCTTCTTGTTTACCAGTATGTACCGGTTTGTTTTTGTACTGTTCTACAATACCTACTTTATGAGTAAACCAGAAGCAATTGTTTTCGTCCAAATTTGAGACAGATCGACAGAACTGACATAAATATGCAAGTAATAAAAATCCAAATTCCGGTAGTTCACTCTGGCACTAATCGTTCTACGTTTTTACTGTCAACTACAGCGCATGAATATCATACTATCGTGGCTGTAGGTCACGGTAACGTGAGTGTGTGGAGCCAAGATGAATGCAGCTTCAAAATCATTGGTCGTCACGGTTAGATACGTCATCAATGGATCAGCAGTGGACAGTCAAAGGAAGGAAGACTAATATGTTAAGCGTCAACAAATAAGCTTACTTAGGTTTCTCCTTCGTATAGACCAACAATTCCCGGTCGTTTCCCTTACAAGAATCTTGCTACTTTTCCCCTAGTGTTTTGGGACAACACACGACAAAGGGTAGGAAAAATGGAATAAGCCGCAGCGACGAATTTCCGTGATCACTTCAGTTTATTACGGTGCATTCAATCCGTCTGACGTTGAACCAGCAAATTTCATACAAACTGCGCATAGCAACAACAACCGAACGAATCAACCACATAGTTTTGACCCTTCACACAGTAATAGTGCAATCAATTCCACGGCAAGGAGATTGAATGCGTCAGCACCTTCTGCGCACACAAAACTGGTCGATGTTGTTTGATTAGCATTGCCAGTCACACAGACGTTAACGATCAGACGGCCGAATACGCGTCATCCTCTAGTGAACACGGTAATTGCCAGCCATCTGTCGGTGAGCCCATTGTCGCATGACTAAGTTCCGCGGGGTTGACACTATTCGCAATTGATCTGTCTGCGTCCTGTTATGAACTGGTGAACCAACTGGAGTGGGAAGGTGAGAGATTTTAACGTTCCAGTATATTCGACTGAGTGCACAAGAGATTGTCAGAAGACTGCAGAGTTGCTAAACATCATTTGTGGAGCCCAAAAGACATTCTAGGCGCAGGATAAAACGATAGTTGTAATGAAGAACATTGTAACAAGATGTATTTCGAGGCTCCAATCTGTACCTGTAATGATCCCAATAGGGCTGTGCGACAAATACGGAATAATGCTCAATGACCGAGGCATAAAACAAATAAAACCATTTCGTTAAGCCTCCCGCTGAGCACCAACTGTAGTGAGGTGGAACGATCGTGCTGTACTACTCACACCACTGCTATTCAGTAGTAGGGCCAGAACATAGATTTTGACGTTGAAGTAGCCGCATGTAAATAAACAGGAAGAAACATCGGAGTGCAGCATCGCATGAAATGGTTCTTGGCACGTAAAGGAACTGAGCATTGACGTCTCTGGCAACCGTGACGATCTGGGCCCAGATCGTTTGCTTGTGATAATGCTGAAACGCGTAACCCATGTCTTGCTTTCCTGAATAAATAACCCTTGTGCTATTCGCGTTCTTGGCTCACAACACCAGGTCATCATCTGTCCAGCTCGCACTTTACACACATAAGTGCAGCGTGGCGATTGAGCGGAAGATTCCCTCGAAACGAGCACGGAGAAATTTGTGTTCCAAGGCGATGCAGTCTTGTCGGAAGTTTGCCTAACCACCAATGTTCAAATAAAATTAACTGGTTTGCGTTTCTATGAGGGCTGCTACCGAACTGACATAAAAGACATTGTCAGCGAACGGAGTGGCCGCAACATCTTGTCGCAGGAAGTGGCTCTTGATGGGGTCGTTTAGTTTCTTAATTAAAACGTAAATCTAAACAAGATCCTGTTGCAAAAAATCTCGACTTTAGCAAGACTCGAATCAGCGGCAGAAACAGTACACAAAGAACACAACAGGTTTTCTGACAGCTGAGCTACGAAGCGACGCTAGAATATCAGAAGTGCTACATTTAGACTTAGCTGCCCGTCGAACCCGCTGTCATATGGAATCCGCCAAATATTCTAGCGGATTGGCTGTCCAAGCAGAATTTTTCAAACAGTTCGTTTCGGAATCCACTGACGCCACTGTTGAACATTTAAACTGTATTACTAATTGTTAGCATGTTTGAGAAATCCAGCTTGGATACTCAACTCACCGGATCACTCGGAGGATTCCGTGACAGTGCACTGGGCTAGTAACCAATTCCAACTGTGAAACTTCTGACCTTCTAACGTCGTTTCACATATCACCTAGTGGGGGCGTTTGTCATGTTTCGACATACTGTTTCATTCGCCGATACGAATCCCGCCAAAGTCGGGATTTTTCGCGAGTGTCATCGAAATTGTGAACTCCGCCGTACTATTGGTGAATTATGAACGCCCTGGTTTTCTTTTGTTTTTCTATCTGGCTGGCAACAACGTGTTAGTGAGACTACAAGTGAAAAATATAGCCCACGAAATTGCAATTTGTCATGGCAACTTAACAGATGAGCCGAGCACTTCGGGAAGCATTTCAACTGGCCTGAGCTAGCTCATTCAACAGTGGATTATCGAGAGTATGTGGCTAGTCATTACATTCTTGACAATACTCCGAAGACAACCGAAGTAGCTCCGTCGGTTTGAGTATTGACAAAGTCTCAGGTCCGGACCTTCTTCCTCCGGCACTTTTTGAAGATGAAGGTGAGAGGTTGTATAAACTGATCAAGATCATCCGACCCAAAGAGATGTCTCATGACTGGTGCCTATCAAGTCATTCCCACTTTCAAAAAGGTGTCAGGATACTATGTGACAACCACAGCGATATTAGGCTTGTTTCTATTACATCCAACCTGCTCACAAGTCCCATAATGCAGCGACTTCTGAAACATAGAGAACCAACAAGATTCTAGACTAGTCACACATGTAGAGATCACATCTTAATCTTGGGACAAACACCGGAGCACTGACAACCAACGTTCGTGGTATTTTTGGGTCTAAAGACTACTTTCAAACCAGGCTGTTTGACATCTTTTCGGAGTCTATCTCCATCTTAGAGAAGTCCCAATGGGGCATGTCAATCTCCCGAAGTCGCTGTATGCCGCTCTGAGTGCAGAACGCGAATCTACGGGCACTTGTCTCGAGTGGCACTGCTGTATTCCGAATCAAAAAGGGGGTTAGGAAAAGTACATTCAAACGGAACACTTTGACTTCCCAACGGTTGGTCGTGACCGCCAGCGCGTTATCCACAACGGTCGAAAAACTTCCGATATCACCCAGAAGCCTGATGTAACGTCAAAGACATCCACTACGCGCAGCATTGCTCAGAATCAGACATTACTGTATTATTCACTGCGCCCTCAGGCTAAGCAAGCCCTTCACTGTCAATTGAGTCAGGCTCTCGAATCATCGGCTTCGAGTAGGGTCCCCTAAGAAAACCTTGTATCCTGTTGTCTCACAGATCAGACTTGGGATCCCCCAAGTTGCTCCGTCCATTGCTCAAACGACCGATAAGTATCAGAAGATGTCGTTTCATTCGACAGTGACATTGTTTATTCATTACGACTTTGTCAGTCTGTCTTGCCTCGGGTGATAATTTATTCCTGAAACCAAGACAACTGGCAAAAATTGGCGCCTTCATTGTCCGCACTCTCCAAGAAGTCGGTCAGCAAGCTGCTGTAGCAAGTACTGTCTCAAGTCTGGAGCTTAGTGTGTGCTGCGTGTCGGAGACGCCAATTTACGATTCTAGCACCGGTATTTACTTGCGCTCACTTCTAGATAACTGTCGATCCAAACGATTCTTCGTCAGAGTCACTGGCGACGCCGAAGCCTAATCTCGTGGTCAAGCCGGAGTCGGAATCGCACTGAATTCCAGAACAGAGCAATGTTTTCTCGATTAGATCCCAATGAACACTCGCCTATGCGTTGTCAGATTCAATCCATCGATCAGAGATTGTCCACATAATTTAGAAAACCGTAGTACATCCATTGCAGCGGCGTACACTCCAAAGGACAGCTGTTCGGATTCCACCAAAGATGCATTCTATGACAACCTGGTTGGCCTTTTGAAGCAGACTAAGCACCCTAACATTACCATCCTAGCTGGAATCATCGTCTTTCTCCAGAGAAGCGGCCGGTGTGCAGACACAACACACTGACGATCGCAAAAGACTGTCGCAGTTGAGCGTCTCTCATGATTCCTATATTTCAGGCATCGCATTTTGACACAGGAAGAGGTAGTGTGTTACATGGAGACCTCCCTGTGCTTCCTAGCGATACACGCAACCCGATCACACAGCAATTAGTTACAGATGGTGCCACTCTGTCAAGGACAGTGGCGTATTTTGGAGCAACTACCAAGACTGGGGTTATGCTGTTTTGCGTGCCCGTTTCGTTTTGTCATTTGCCCAGAAGTCACACGCTCGTAAATGTGAGATACTTCATTAGCATTTGACCGGGGAGATTGTGAAAAAACACTCGTCGGGAAGCGTTGGTGAACAAATTGCTCGGTTCGAGTCAGACGAAGGATCCTAACAAACACTGGGAACAAATCGCCGAAGCTATGAAAGCTTGCTGTGAAAGGGGAATGTTCCGAACGGGCTATGCATTTGCGACAGAGCTGGATTTCTGTCGTGTCGATAAACCTCATGAACAAGCGTCGCTCGATCCCACACGGTTCTGAATATGGTGGCGATCGTCGAGAACCTAAATGCAAGCTGAGTAAAAGCTTGCGCACAGACCGTGAGCACTACTTGGTCGAACAACCGAAAGAGATGGAAAAAGCCTTTTTATTTGGGAATAGCAAAAGGCTTTTTCTCCTGATCCGTGATTGTACTGGTTGTCGAGTCGATGTGAGACCATGTGTAAAAGATGACTCACTTATCACCAACCAATCGCGCCGATTCGACAGGTGAGTTGAACACTGAGGAACACTTCGGCTGGCCCCAACCAGACTATGTGGGCGACGGGACCCGAATGGTCAGTTATTGCGTTCAAGACGGCCCTCAGTCGGAGACTGGAGTGGCGCTGGAGCGTAAACTATCCAGAGCGCAACAATGCTCCAGGACAATTCCCCTCCTCCTCTATTTCAAGGGTGATGGCAAGAGGTTGATATCGGAACTGACGAAACTTCTCTAAACGATTTCGGAAGCTGAAGAGGTACCTCGTGATTGGTGCTTATCAACGGTAATCCCCGTTTCTCAAAGAGGGACCCAGTCTATGAGACAACTACAAAGGCATCAGCCTAATATCCGTTAGGTCCAAGTTACCCACTGGTCTTATTTTCGGTCGGCTCGAGAAGCCCAGAGAAATTAAGATACGTGGGGAACATACAGGATTCCCATCTGGTCGGGAGTGCATTAATCACATTTTCACCTTGCTACGGATCGGCGCTCTCATAAGCAGCCGACGGTCGAAGTATTTTCAGACTAAAAAGTTGCTTTAGAATCGGTTGCGCGTAAAGTTCTCTGTGGCTGTTTTCTTTGCAGGCAAGTACCATGGAAATATGTGAATCTGTTGAGATCACTATATGTTCAATCAGCAGGCAGGGTGAGAAGTTATTAACAACTGTCTCCGGCGTTCATTACCTCAGGCGGTTGTCGTCAAGCCTGTCCAATCTCTTTTCTGTTCGGTTTCGTCATGGATGACATTCTGGAATGTGAGCTTGAGGAATCCGGTGTAGAGCTTCTTCATGGCGGACATTGGGTTTGTGGGTGACGCTGTTTTACTTACCCTCCTACGGAAGACATGCAACCATGCCGAACGAGGAGAATGACCGCGCTGGTTTGTATGGAATGCGGTTCGCACCTTCGAAGTGCAAAGTGCTCCTTCAAAACCTAGGCGTTCCCACCCGTACCTTCTTTATTGTAGGCAATCTATTTGAAACTGTGGACACTTGCACATAATTGGGTAGCACTATCTCATCAGCCTGTAGTGCTGCTGATGAGATAACAGCGAGGATAGCAAAGGCACTAGTTGCGTTTGCCACCCTGCGTCCTCTGTGGCTTCGGGAAGATGTTCAGTTGTCGTTAAGTTGAAGAGTATGCAAAGCTTGAGTACGTTCTGTTTTGCTGTGCGGTTCGGAAACATGGCCTGTTATCAACGGAGATACCCAAAAACCGGTTGTGTTTGACCATCGTTGTCTCCGACAATTAGGCCACACAGAGTGGACTGATCGTGTGGACAATACGGCCGTTTGGCAGCGCGTATTCCGGAACGTTCGAGATGTGTAATCAATCGGTCAGCTAATCAGGTTATGACGGTTGGATCACGTACTCCACATGCCAGCTGAGCGTTTGCCGTACCGAGCGTTATATACTGAGACGATCAACAGGTAGGTGAACTCATGTGATGATTAAGCAACAGCATGCTCCCAGAATAGGAAGACCTTAGTTGTTTCATTCAGCAAAGTGTATAGGTGTCGCCCGATTGGCTGGGTTGCTGACACTGCGGCCGGTTGGTGGAAGGTGGACAGATGACGATCCGGTGTAGACAAATAAAATCGTTCGCCAAGGGGTTGGGCACTGAAGATCGGGTTCATCTTCCGGGCTGGAGCACTCGCGACTCACACAGTCGATGGCTTGAAACGTTAGGTAAGATGGCGGCCAACCGAGCTCAGTGTCGTGAATGTTGTCGTTGTTTGGCCGAGTTGTCTGTGAAGTGAGTGCACTTAATGACGCGGGGAAGTGAAAGCCGCAAGGAAGTTGTCTTGCTGGTGACGGCTTACTTTCACTTACAGCTCGGTTGTTTGTTTGCAAGGTGTAGGCGCCTTGACGTTGTATGTTTGAATGTAGACGTAGCTATTTTTCAGTAGTTAGGTCCCCTTCCCTTTTTTCTTCTCTTCCTACACGGGGTTTGCTTTTTCTTCTTCGTGTTTGTGTGGCAGTTAAGCATCAGTGTGAACCACTGATGTATTGCTGTCTATGATGATGATGATCTCTCAAGTCGTTGATTCTATTCTAGATGGTGGTGCGCAGTAGTCAATGGCGCACCAGCATACATACCATTTCTAGTTCTCCCGCTTCATCTGCTCTTATTATTATTATTATTCTGTAACCTTTCCAATAGCGTTTCTTTCTCTAGGATATTACATGACACTGTTGAGGTGAGCGGTGGCTCCAGCTATAGTAGTACCTTTTGGTCAAGCCCATGGCTGTTGATGATGATAATGACGGAATCTTTGTATTCAATCAGCGTTGTATCCATCAGTTATCCAGCATCAAATGGAATGGCAATGCGAGAATCGGTCGGTGAGTATTTTCGAAATATGTGAGTTTGCGGCGGATAACCGAAATAGTAAGAATGCAGTCTTCACTTGTTGGGCCACATACTCCGTATGGCGACGGTGCACCCGCCGCAGCACGCCTTATTCAATGTGGCTGCTTATAATTTGAACGAGCCGCAAGGTGGCCGGGCCGTCATGGGTTCATAAGTTACTAAATCCGTAGCTCCTCCGCTGAACAAGGTTGGTATGTGCCCTCTGCCTAACTTCGGAAATCGTGCCCGTTCCTATCGTTAGCTGGATACACTCTCTGGCATCACAGTTCTTGGCGGTCAATGACGAGCCCGTAACCGCAAACTCGATTTTTTCGACCAAAACTCAGTTGTTTTTGATTGTTTATTTTCTTTTTCTTATCTGTATATTCATGTTTATTTATTGTTATGCCACTTTGTGGACCACTGTCAGGACCAAAGGCAATCTGAGCCATTGTAACTATGGGTACAACCCAAAGCTTAGTGATTGACGATGCATGTTATTCTATCCGGCTGTTGCAAACACTACGTTCTTGACCCAGATGGATATCGATCAAGTTCACATACCAATTTACAGAAAATTAACGGCTGACCCACTTGGACATATAGTGACATCGACGATTGTTGAACTTGACGTACACTCTCGGACAAAGATTGGGTAGATGGAACTGTGATCAGTCAGCTGGCACGCAAGTGCTTCTACTCAATAGACGGCACTCCTACGCGTACGCCCGCTGAATATTCGCTCATCCAGAATGATCAAAGTAATTCACAATTGTTGCCCAGTTCTTGGTACTGATCGATTGCAACTTCTTCTGAATTCCGTCCATTCATTCGGCCAACTTCACTGGACTGTTCATTTACAACGAACACAGTGTGCTGGCCGTCAAAAACTAATCGTTGCCGGTCGACTGAAATGTAGAGGGTGGATTGACGAATCACGATTTCGCCGCAAAAGGTCGGACAAGTATGCGTGGGGATTGTTGGGTGTGCAATTCAATGACTACATGGACATTCCCGCGTTGCGATGCACACGCATTGGCCACTATCCGTTCAATTGAAAAGAGTGAGTTGGTCCTTATGAATCACATCATCAGATTTATTCGGAGACAATACTGTTTCAGATCAGTTGTTTTACCCACAAAGACCTATTGGAAGGACGTCTATCACTAATATTGTGCGTCCAGAATTAACAGATATCTCATGGTGATACTGCTTCGATCGACCAATACAATCCTGTCCGGAAGTTCGTCGTCATATAGTGAAAACAGTCCTCAGCAGGGTGAAGTCACATCGGTTATTTTCCTTTTTTTTTGTTCATGTGCGTGGTGTTCAGCCACGAAAAAAAGTTCATAGACATCACAAATCTGTATGTATCGGGCAACGCAGCATTCAGCAGACATACGCGGTTGCGTCGAGAGGCGAACGCACATGCATAAATGTACGGCAATTCGACCGAGAGAGCCATGTCATCCTCCTTATCATATCCGGCGCGGTTAAGCGATGCCAACTGATCATACTTTCTGTGCATGCGTTATCTGTGCCATCAGGGCATTGCAGACCACCCTGTCCAGAATGTAACAGCCGTCTCTCAAGTGTACAAATAAGCTCAAAACTTACCGACCAAAAGGGTAGCATGAACTGGGGATATAAATAATCGGTCGCCGTTGGCGTCTCCAACCTCCAAGCTGGCTGGCATGACCAACCTATTTATGCACGCACAAAGTGGCTCACCTTTACGCGACCGCCTGCGCACTCGATGTTCAGCAGCCACCGCACAGCTAGTTTTCGGTGTAGTGTCGAAGATGATAAAATGTTATCAGTATTTCTAAGTTGTTGACATGTGGCGTGCAAAATAAAATGTTCACAGGAAAACTGTACATTCATGTAATATCACGTTCTAAGGAGCAGGACAGTTTTGAACGTCCCCGCAGAAGTGGAAAACCCGAAATGGTATGCTAAAGGGGACGACTGGCATCCTCTGATGGCAACCGAATAGAACCTCTTCGCTCCCTTTTATGCCCTAGGTGAACTCGAGGACGTTCCAATAAATCTAAGTGTATTGTGATGACAGTTGGGTTGCAGGGGCTTATTCAAACATACCTGGCGTATATGTATTCCCGTGGAGAGGCACACGAATAGAAGACTGGACTCGCTAGTGGAGCGCTGCTTGAGACCCAACAGTCTGGCTCTGTGTAGAGTGAACCACTTCAGAATCACGCAATGGGCTTACCGTGCCAGTTTGATTAGATCAGCAATTTTCACCTCCTGCTCGAGTTACACATTCAGGGTATTTTTCGACATCATGTGTATACGCACCAATTGACTCTTAAGACTACGGACGGTCTCCGCCGAATAAACCAATCGACATGAAAGGCCACGAACTTATGGCTGCGGCTGACCATCCGAACGATTTGCACGCCGTTTGCACTACAAATGGTCCGTGCGTTTCGGAATAGAAGGGAACCCTTTTATACATACAGTACTCCCCAACAGAAGACTTCCGTTTAAGGGGAAATTTTAGGATACACGACACTTTTTACATCAGTATTAAAACCGGCTCAGTCAATCTAGAAGGAGACAGAAGTGGTCCGTTCGCATACTGATCACGTGGTAGACAATAAAAATGAGTAGATGGTTTATGAGCAAGCTCCGCAAATCGGTATACCAAACCAAAGTCTGGTCTACATTCGACGCTGGGAACTAAGCGAAAGCAAATTCGGACCTGAGAAAAGAGCACGGCGCATTTTGGTTTTGTCCCTTGAACTAAGCGAACAGCATATCAGTCGAACTATGTATGGTGCGGACATTTACATTCAAGTCTGAGTTGGTGACTCGTGAGAAAACAAGGCCCGTCATACAAACGTAGACTTCAGTGTGAATGATGCTCTTTAGTGGTGTTCTTTTGCAAAATCTGAACGAGACAACCGTACTCGTAATTGCTTATCTATCGAGTGTACCATGACCCTGACAAAAATACCCTTTCTTTCTTGGTGGTGATATAGTTGTAAACCAAATGAGCGAGAAGTGATTTTAGTCGTCATACTGCCCTAGTGATCAGTGTTAGACAAAGCGGTTGTGTCGTTCGGCTAGTCGATAATTCTTGAGTCCGAACAAACGTTATTTGGCTCTTACTTAAGCCGAGACAGCTTAGCTACGTTCGTTGAAATAGGACAACAAATGCCGGAAGACGTGACGTCGACAGATTTGTGCCCCATCCATGGTGCACATCCTAACTGCCTACCTCGACGAGTGATGGTTGCGTAATCGCTATAGGTTGCAAGAGGAGGTCCCCCGACAGCAAATTTCCTTTTGAAAAGTCAGTAGTAACCGTAAGTCTGACCAGTGGTCAGGGCGTGTCTATCAGCCGCTATTACTGGTCGCTTCATCTATCCGGCTTGTACATTAAGAATCCCGCTAGGTCATTTTAATTCAAGGTTCTTACGGCTTGCTGAAGAGATCGCAATTAGTCGATTCAAGCCAGCTGTGTGTTTAGAAACAACTGTTCGTGAACTCAACCTTTCCTGGACTCAGTGATCTATCCTAATCCATTGATTGATTATCCACTCTCTTACTCGTTTGCTGTGAAATCCGGCTTGTGTTATTGTAAATTTAGTACTTGTGAATGAATACGAAATGTTTACATCTGCCACTTTTCATGTTCTAATCGTTCTTACCCCTGGAGTGTCAACTGTTTTAGATTTTACTTACTCAGTACAGCCTATAACGAGTGTTTGACATTGAAGATACTCACAACACAGAAGCTACGTGATCCGGTTGTGGAAAAAGGCACGGGATTGATGTGGATGCTCTTATGAGCTGGCCAGTTACTGGATTTGACGGTAGTGCAGCACACAGAAACTGCTTTGATTTGCCGTCAACAATGGCATGAAGCTTTCAGAGTGCGGAATTAACTCCACAATGTTCAAAGTGTAGTTTGTCTGTGTTGCAGATGATCGATGTATTTTTATCCTAGGGCCTGCTTATTTGTCTTACCAGTCGTTGGTGGTCTAGTTAAATTGGATCGATAGGTTTCTGCTTTCTGATCGGTTGTTTGTCAGACTGGTCACCTGCTGAGTGACAGAAATCCAGTGTACGCTCTTGAGTCTCGTGTTCTGATTTCGCACGGCTGGTAAGGTCATAACAGTCTGGTTCCCCCTCCACCTGTCAGCGGTCTCTGTAGGGGATACTACCTTATAATATATGAATACTCATTCAGCTAAACATCACAGATTCGCATTCCCATAGACCTTCCAGGCAGTCTCTTTCGAGAGGGAACACTAAACTCCAGTTTTTCACCCGCTAGTAATCATAGGTATGCACAACAATGGTGTGGTCGGAGTTGCAATGAATGCTAAGAAATAATGAAGCATTTCGATTGGGTTGACAAACGAGAATTAACCTAACCATTGTCCTAAACATATATTTTACTAACCAATATTAAAATTAACTGCCGTATACAATAGCGAATATATCACACAGCAATCTTTAAACGAAATAACATGTTCATCAACAACTACACCTGGAAATGACACGCTTTACACTTTAAGGTAACATGTTTTGGGACACTAACATAGGCAGTGACATCGTCAACAGTCAGTCGCGAAAAGTTCAAGTCACTGTAGCAGCATATGTAAATCCCCAAAAGCCACAAGACCACGTTATCGTAAGCCCGAATGTAAACAATATTCGTACGGACATCGTACTACAGGTTGAAAATAATTCCAGTTTACCCAGGAAATCTTCTAATCAATGTGATGAAGTTGATAATTATCACAAAAATAAGGCAATAAATAAGGTTCATCAGTTATCCTGTATGGTACGAAGGCATTCGTCAGCGAACTCAATAAAAAGAGGCTCTCGCATTGCACGTTCCATTGCCATATCTGGTCTGTTCGAGTTGTTGATATTTTCCAAATATCTTCGTAGGTGGGGGTTGCCTAGTAAATTTCGTAGTTGCTGCGAATTACCTGTAAAGATAACCGATTACATATTTCACTAAACTTACGAAGCAGTTCAAGTTTTCTCACAGGCACGTAGTCCGCCCCCGTATCTTCCAGTTCAAAATCCCAATCTGCGGTGTCGTCGAATAACAAAGCTGAATCGGTTTCGGTCTTCAGAGAATTTTGCCCATCTTTCGGGTCGCAGCCGACAGTTTTATGCTGTTTATAACAACTCACAGAGCAACTAATCATGTGTTAATCGAAATGTTCGTAACTCACTATTTTGTATAACAAACCGGACACTTGTAAATGGCGCTTGCCAAAGTGCAGACAGAGCAACAGCTAAGTGGGTGCATATCAAACTAGTGTCTTCGAGGGAAATCTCGAGATAGGCCGCGAAATTGTTAAACCAGTTTGAATGCTCGGTATTGACATACAATGGCTTTAATATTGTTTGGAATCAAGAAATAGTGATCATGAACTGTGGCAGAATGTGCTCTCATAAAACTGAATGAAGAAATTATCAAGACAGGTATTATGGCTTAAGGGAACCTTTTAAAAATTGATACGAATTAGACACCATAAATTCATGTCTGATCATCAGCGGGCTGAAAATGCGGTAGGTTGGCATCACCGATCAATGTTGGAATAGCGGCATGTTTTTGGTACACGCATTTGATTTAAAGTGGAGGAAATGCAAGTTAATATACTCTCGAAACGATAACTTCCCTAGTGTGTGCACATACATTCGTGGATTTTGGAGAGAGAAAAGAATCTAAAAAAACGTCAGATCAGGCGGTTCAGTCATGCAGTATCGCTGCGATTGAGTGAAAAGAGACCAGTGCAATGTTGGTTTAAAAATTGCATGACCTAGGAGTGATGGATTTGGAATTATTGAAGTAAGCAACAGAATATCATAGAGAAAAATTGCAACAAATGCGATGTCAGCAGGATAAATATAAACTACTGACGAAAAAGTACACAAAGACAGACGCCTGAGATTATGCACAGAAGAACGCCTTTGAACCTACAAAGAAGCACTTTTCATGTAGTATATGTTGATTTTTAAAGATGGATCTTTAGGCTTTGTACAAAAATATCAGTTGTGAGAACGTTACTTGAAGCAAAACATCGGGAGAAAACATGAACGGGGTCATCTTTACGTGAGCACTAGATGTGTACCAAATAGTAAATCGCGACAGTTTGTTGGTGCACAAGCTCACAATATGTTAAAGCTGTCGATCCGAGGAATAAGTCTTGCTTACAGCGGTTCCTATGAGTTTGATCGCAAAGAGCTAACCCTGTAATCAGAAAGATGAGAAAAACCGCATTGTTGGCATGCAGTTCCCAAAAGTAAGCTACTACTTTTCTTATTAGAAAGAACTGATGCATAAGGTAGTCCAACACATTCAGCCTCTGAAGCCTAGTACTGATATTCCAGCAAATGAGTGTCTGTATATTAAAAGTAAGCATACATCATTGTAGGTTCCAGATATCCAGTAACAAAGTGCTAATAGAACGTCGAAAACTCCACCATCTAGATAACCGAAAAGCACATGCATACAACCGCCAAACAGGTCAATTAAGCTACAAGTCCAGAACACAAGTAATATTCAACATAACTCATCATCATAACAACCATGAGCCCGAGCAGAAGATATTGTGGTTCGGGCCGTCGTTCACCTTAACAGTAAAGTGGAATATACTAAAAAAAGAAACGCTATTGGGAAAATTGCAGAATAATAAAAACAACAAGAATAATAACAGCGGATGAAGCAGAAGAACTGGAAATGGTATGTATGCAGATGCGCCACTGATTGCCGCACACCACTAACTAGAACAGCGTTCCTAACGAGCGATTCGAGAAACCACGGGGACCCCGTCTAATCGGGCGACACCTATCCTATCGTCACAGAGAGACTGGACCAGGACGTCGTGAGACGGCTTGCGCATCTCGGTGACATAGGAACAAACTGGGCAACGTGGCCACCAAACAGATAGAGACACCAATACTAAGCAGGCCAATAGGTAGAGGTCTGATAAACCCGTCTCCTGATGCTTCAGGCTAGGGATAAAAAGAAGGATGGCATCTTTTTCCTAAAAATGTACCAGTTCTGGTACACTGCCATCTGTAGCGACCCAATTCGTTATTGTTAACTACGTTAGAGCTACGAATGTCATTTGTACTCTTTTTTGTACTCATTTTGTACTCTTTTTCCCCTATCTGTATTGCTACCTTGGCGAGATGGTCGGGCTTGTGCACTGTTTTG